>WTXK01001078.1:0-10339 GCA_025769895.1 Lactarius psammicola
AAATTGTCGGTTGCTCCTGAATCAATGAGTACTTGTCTTTCGGCCGTCGCGTGTGCAGATTCAAATAAAACTGGAATTCGCATGGATCGGTATCTGCTATGGTACATGCTAATCTTCATTGCTTTAGCCCAGGCCGCGGGGTTCAAGCATTGGAAAAACCCTGTTTTCTGAACAATTGTTCTTCGAGGGCTGCTTTGACATCATCAGAGTCAGCTTGCATCGCGGCAATATAGGCTGCAGCTTTTTCCGAGGCCTTCATATTAGAATTGCCTTCTACTTTGACCGTTGCGACTACAGTGGGTGTAGCTGGAGGGGTAGTGGAAGAGGTTGTTGCGACAGATGCTTGAGTGTTTTGGCGTTGAGGACAATTGCATGAAATGTGCCCTTTATTACCACATCTGAAGCATCGTCCCTCTTGCTGGTAACGTTGCTTGTCTTCATCAGTGTTATGTGTCTACTGGCACGTGGCTCGACTTGAGCGAAGAGTAAGCGACACTACTGAAGATGACTTAGCGATATGACGGCCCTTGTGGCACGTGATCATGAGAGTATAACAGTAAGCCCTAGTCGTGGGACAATACTGACTCGAGGACGAGGACTATGAGGCAGACTCCCGATAAGAGGAGCGCAAGGCTAATCCCAATGAGGAAAGGCAAGACGGACGATGAAAGAGTAGATTCAAGAAGACCAAGCTGCGGACTATGGCGCAGCTTGGCTAACCTTATATACATATACACGAGGGCTTTGAAGCGCCTCTTGAATGGTAAGTAACCAATCATGTATAGTATGGTTATTGTAAGTGTCCGTCCGAGTCATTCCTTATCGTACAATGACAACCAATCACCTTATCGTACAGTACTGGGGTTTTCAAGACCGTTATCATATGAGTCACATACTGCTTATCACATGCCACCAGTCCGGGGATACGTGCTACCCAGAAGCCGGGCTTGAGTCGAGTCGTAACATCACCCCCTTTTGAGGAAGGATGCCCACATCCTAGTAACCTTGGTCGCGCCTGTATTCTTGGTGGTCGGAGCGTTCCCACAGTATTTCTGGGTCGCCTAGCTGTCGCCGTTCCCTTTCCAACCGTGCAAGGGCATTGGCACGATGGAGGCGGGCAGCGCATAGCGACCGCCGTCCATAGAGGACTGCGATGCCAGCTTCCAGCTCCCTAATGCGTTGTTCAAGGCGCTGCTGGTCTTGCGTCAGCGCCCGGTATCGGCGTACTTCAGCTATAATGGACTTATCTCGTAATCCCTGGAGGCATTGGTCCATCACCGGTTGGCGAGGATGTCCCCACTTGACCTTTTTCAGCTCCTCTTCAGTATACTTGGGCGGTCGGGGCAGTACGGGCCGCGGTGTAGCATAGAATGGGGATACGTAGACCCGGTCTGTTCGGTCGGTTCCCATAAGGATGATGGGATCGTCGCTTTCGATAAATTGGTACCAGAGTGCCGGTCTGGTAACTCCTTGAATGGTAAGGGGAGCAGGGATGTAATCGCCCCCTGCATTACGCGTCCACCCTACTGGCGTCTTTGCCTCGAACGGCTGTTTGAGGGGGTCTTCCATGGGTTTGCGCCATTTGTGGCTCATAATGGGATCCCCCTCGGTAGTGGCAGCGAATGGGGTGTCGTCGGGTAAATGCTCAAATCGTCCATAAGTAATGTGGGGGTGCTCAGCTGGGTAGAGGTCCATCTCCCGATCTACCGTCCCAAATTCTTGAGCCGCAACTCGCGCAGCCGCTTTATTTCGGCGCGTCTCTTCAGCAGCTTCTCGCGCCTCACGGCGCTTGCGGCGTCGAGTTGCTCGTTCGTCCATGCTTGCGCCGTGTACCACCACAGCTCCGCTGGCTTCTTCACGGTCGGCTTGAAAGCGGAGTCGTACTGGTACGGGCTCGGAGTAGTGTGTCGGTGGCTCCGACTATTTTTCGGCTAAAGCCGAAGCCACAGTCGACGGCAATACCCGCCCAGCCAAGCCACATGTGGCCAAAGCCGGCATTTTAGTCAACTCCGACTGAGCTGGCTGAGTGCCGGCTGACCTCGCTGAGCCAGCTGCAGCCGCTGTCTTACACTGGCATAATATCGCGTCACACAATGAGCCGGACACCTCCCCAAAGCCTGACTCTATTACCTTCAGGAACACCTGTACACACCCGGAGTTCAACAACTGACAGATTTTCTCCCAAATATGAAGATAGAGACATCATTTTTGGACGGCTGTCCGACGAGATGGCGTCGTTCTTCGTTGGGCCAATGCCTCCGCAAATTTTTTTGGATAATTTCTTGCCTGACCACTCCAATCCTGTATTCGAACGAGGAACATTTTCTGGCATTAAGGAAATGGCTTCGGAAGCCGACATGCACAATAAATTTGTGAGTTATCAGACCCATCCTGCCCTAACGAATCCAAACTTTTTCCCTAGGTCGAAATTGTTGCGCCACATCTCCGGAATGTAATCCTTATCGACACATCCCACAAGAATGACAAGGCGCCGTATACCAAGTTTACTTTCTCATGTCAGCCTGACTGCTCGATTTACAGCAACGGCAGCGGTCACAATTCAGAATTCAACTCGTCTCTCGTCGAATTTCTCATCGAGTTCAAGACCTCAGCGGATCAAGACCCTTTCGTAGTCGACCCTCCGACACCACCCGAGAACAAGGACCCAACAGCAATAAACCCCTTCATGAGCACGTCGGCTTCTGGTCGCCAGGTTGCGGGCCAGATCACTGCTTACGCCACTCTGGTGCTGAGCGCTCAGTACCGCACGCACACATTCCTCGTCCTCGTTTTCAAGAAATATGCCAGATTAATTCGATGGGACCGCGGTGGTGCAGTCGTCACAGCGCCGATGTATTACGACGATGAGACATACCTTCTAAATTTTTTCGTCCGCTACGACCATGCAAACCCTGAAACCCGCGGCCACGATTCTACCGTCGGCCCACCCACTGAGGACGAAGACCGAAATGCCCGAACGCTCAGTGACTTGACCAGCGCGAAGTCGCTTCTTGCCGTAACCGTTGCCGATCCCACTGACCCGCAACAATCAAGCCGTTATATCGTCTGTGGCCCTTATTCTCGACCCGACATCCCAGCTGGCCGCTGGACTCGGACGTCAGTCGCTTACGACGTCCGAAGGAAGAAGCGCGTTCTTCTGAAAGACTCCTGGCGGGTCTTACTGGACAGCGTCACACCAGAAGGTGAGATTTACGCAAAGCTCCGTCAAAACTCAGTTCCCAACATCCCATTTTGCTCGCGCGCTGGTGATGTTGGTGACGACATCCATCACAAATCCCGGACGCACGAGTTCGTCGGCGCATGCGGGGGACATTTGCAACTCACGCCTCACCGCCATTATCGTTTGGTTCTGGATACGATCGGCCGTAAGCTGGAGAGGTTCAGCCGCAGCTGGGAGGTGGTGAATGCGATTCACGCTTCTTTAGTTGGTAAGTTGGCAACGTTCGCATTCAGGCAATGTAAACTGACTCACCTTATAGCTCACGAGGCTGCTTTTGATGCTGGCGTTCTTCATCGAGACATCAGCGCTGGGAATATTATGATTGTTGACGACGACGAACCCAACGTCAGAGGTGGCATGCTGATTGATTGGGATCTCTCCAAGGTCATCGACCCGCACGAAAGCAATACCGCACGTCAGTATACGCGCACTGTGAGTAAAACGTCCGACGCAGCACGCCTCCCGAGCCCTGACATCTCACCAGGGAACGTGGCAGTTCATGGCCGCGGATCTTGTCCAACGATCCTCAATTCCCCACACATTCGTTCACGACCTTGAGTCTGCCTTCTGGGTGATGCTCTGGGTCGTCATCTTATATATGCCAAGTTCCTGGGATATTGGAGATCGCTCGTACTTCCTCAAGGAGACGATGAGTCCTAGGGTTTACGATAACAGCGGTGGTCGAAACAAGCTATACTTCATGCAAACCGAAGACCCGATTTCGGGTCTTGAACTCAAACAGAACCCCATCGTTCTCGACTTACTCAACAGCCTGAAGAAGACCCTCGGCGTCCGTCACCGGCAGCGGCCATCTGAAGTCTCAGGGTTTGACCCTTTGGCTATCAAGGCAGAGACAGACGGAAGTGGCACGCCTGAGTCCCCTGTTTCCTTAGGGGACAAGATACGAGAATACGACGCATTGATGGAGTGTTTAAAAGATCATAAAATCATCCTCAATATGATCAACAAGGCACTCAAGACACCAGGCTGGCCTGACGATGACGCTGCCGATCCCCAACCACTTTCAACGTCTCGTGAAACGGAGACCAGCCTGCGAACTGGCACCAAGAGGTCAAGGTCAGCAGCCGAAGAAAATGGTGTATTTGGTCCTCTGCCGGCGGGAAAGCGGTCGGGAAGTGCCTAGATACTGTGTCACTCGTCGAACTACATTTTACAGTCTTTCTATTATGTCCACTGAATTCTACGTCCTGTTGAACGAGTCTCCCACATCTGTCCGACATGTCTGATTGATCACATAATCTGCGCCGTCGTCACTCAAGCGACTCGCTTGTTATTCATTTGTTTGTTGCCTTCTCTGTTTGTCTCGTCTTCCCTCGCCATTGGATCATGCACATGGTCGTCTGCCCGCTTCGCTACACCACTGCTTCGTGTTATCTACGGATTACTAGTATGTCTCGCTTCGTCCTCGTATCTACTGAATTCTACAGTGCTGTCGCTCCTATGCCATCCGACATATCACATAATACGCTCTCGCCTCCTCACCTGTTCATTTACTTGTCTTACCCGCTCGTCTCTCGTCTCTCCCCAGGGATAGTGGACGTAATCTACCAACATACCACCTCGTGAAGTGCACCTGACCGGATCGGAGTCTCGAAACATAAGCAGCACGCTGCTTTTTGACCTTCGACCCCCATTTTCTCTCCCTACTCATGACTCGACGCTTTCCCAGCAAGACGAAACGGCCCCTTTCACCGTCATCTATGTCTGAGGTCGTGGTTGGCCAAAGGGGTGAACGATCCAACTCCGAGTCTAAGGCACCGTCTCAGATCCGCCGAAAAAAGGTGAGTTCCAGAACCTCCGCACACTTTGGGAGTTACTGACTAAACTAGGCTACAAGTACCCAACTTGACTCAATTCACAGTGACGAAGAATTTAGCCTTCGGGGTATAGAAGACGATGATGATACACCCGACGCACCTGGCCCTTCAGACCACGCACCTGAACTCGTTCCCCGGGGTAGTAAGTCCCAGCCAGCCAGCCGTCATGTGGCCCACGATGTCTTGCACTTCTTCACCGAAATCGAATTTCCCGATGCCACGAAGGACAACGAGAAGCTACTGAAAGTTTGCAACCTATGCGCGTAAGCATGGGTCTTTTCATCACAACTCCATCTTCTAACAAACTAACAGTGAAGTCCACGGCACCAACAAGAACAAAGTACCCAGTAGCGTAGCCAATTATTTTTATAGGAGAAGCACCGGGAACTCGAACCTCCGAGACCATCTTCGCAAGCGACATCCTGAAGAGTACGATCAAGCGGTTGTGGAGCACAGATGGAATTACAAACTATCGACTCAATCTGATGCTGCAACCGCCCACAAGAATACTCGCAATGTGCGCGACCAGGGGTTCCCACCGTTCTCAGCAGCCACATTCTTAGATCACCTCGCTCGCTTCATCGTCGCAGATGATCAGGTGAGTCTAGTTATCTCGTATTATTTTATGCTCTCATAACTCTTTAGTCGATTCGTGTTGTCGAACGCCCTGAGTTTCGACGTTTATGTATGCTCCTTCGCGAAACTCTCGTCGACGCTGACATCCCTCGTCGCGACAAGATGAGAGAAGTTATAATCAGCCTTTGGCAGAAGTCGTTCGAAACCTTGAAACTCGACCTTTCTGTGAGTTCGAGTGTTTTGTCTTCCCGCTCTACTAACCAACTTCAATTGATAGCGCTCCTCTGGGCAGATCAGTTTCACCTCGGACGTTTGGTCAAACGCGAACTTGGCGGCGTACTTGGCGTTGACTGCACACTGGATTTCCGAGTCGAATGGACGCCTTGTGCTCAAGGCCGCGCTTATTGGCTTTCATCGCCTCAAGAAGAAACACACGGGTGTCAATCTGGCAAAAACGATCGAATACCTACTTGATCGGGCTGGTGTTACGCTCAACGTATGTCCTCCTTATGATGAATCGCTCGTTTGCCTAACTCTTCTTTAGATCGGCCACTTCACGCTCGACAACGCCGAGAACAACGCAGTCGCTATGCGAGAGCTGCAGTTTCGGCTCGGCAAACGCGAGACGGCCGTTGTTGTTAACTTCGATCATTTGAATCATCGTGTCCGATGTTATGCGCACATCATCAACATATGTTCTTCCCATGTAGTCGCATCCGTGACTCCTACTTCTAAGTCATATCTCTCCCAGCTCAAAGTTCCCACCGACTCAAACTACGTAACTTGCGACGACTCCGACAATGAATCGGATGACGGCGACATCAATCTTGACCACGATCTTCACCAGTTGGAACCAGCTGACTTTTATGACGACGGGGGTGACCCCAAGCTCAGAAGATGGTTTTCGGGCATCAAACGTGACCCCATCAGGCGAGCGCGAAGAGTCGTTCATATTTTACGCTCTTTAGACCAACGCAGGGAAGGCTTTCGTGCGTTCATTCAAGACGGAAATCGACGTAATTGGTTCAGCAAGAAGGACAGCGACGGTACACGCGTTGCGTTCCAAGTTCCGGAGTTACAGCTTCTGAGAGACGTGAAAACGCGCTGGGATTCGGTTTACATGATGCTGGAACGTCTAAGGCAACTCCGACCGGTCAGTTTACTTCGCTAACTGGACAGTGGTGACTACAGCGACTGAATGATTCTTAGGCCATCGATCGGTATTTTGATACCGAATTACCTGACTTTTCTCTTTGTAAATTGTCGGAATTAGACTGGGAAATACTTGAGGGGCTGGAGGAAGTCTTAGCGGTGAGTTTATTGCTTTCCCTGGACAACACACATTGCGACGAGTCGACAACAGGTCCCTCACAACTTTCAGCAAAGTATGTCTTCCGAGTCAACGCCGGTCTTATCACGTGCCATCGCCAGTTTCGAGATGTTGATGACAGAGTGGGAAAGACTCGGCGATCAGTACCATGTGCTCAAACCCTGGACGGAAATCGGCCTGCGCTGGGCAAAGAAGTACTACGTTCGGATGGACGACACTGAAGCATACGTCGTCACCATGTGTAAGTTCAATCGACGTTTTATTGCTCTGCTGCCAACTTAAACGCGCAGTCCTCAATCCTGCCATACGCTTCTCCTGGATCCAAAGTGAGTGGGATAATGAATACATCAAGGGCTCGAAAGGTGTTATTTTGGGTCTTGTAAGTACGACCTATTACTACGTCCCCTGTCTCAACCGTCTCTCGTGTAGATGCGCCGGTACCGTGGCCAGAAATCGTCAGCAGCTGCGACCGCAGTGCCCACTTTTCCTGTCCAACCACCTCCCGTTGTTAGGGGTAGACCGCCTCCAACTCGGTTCAAAGTCGAACGTTCCGTATACGAAAAGAAATCCTCATTTCAAGCGTTCACTGTGGAAGCCGAATTCGGGAAGTATGCTTCGGGTGAGACATCTTCTGAGGAGACCGACATTCTGCGGTTCTGGGAGGCGAGTTTTCTTTCACTCAATGGTGCTATAGCTTACTCTTGAATAGGCCAATAGAACCGAGTTCCCCACGTTGTACGCGATGGCCATGGACTATCTTCCTATCCAGGCGACGTCTGTACCTTGCGAGCGCGTGTTCTCGTCAGCAAAAGAGACGGACACCGCAAAACGAAATCAGATTAGCCCGGTACTCATGGAGGCCCTCCAGTTACTCAAGTTCTCGATTAAAAAGGAGCGCCTCAACTTCATGGACGGATGGTCGACATCAGAAGCGGCCATGATTGGGGTATCGAAGCCAACTGATACACCCCTTGGCTCTCTATTCCTAGGCGATCCCGATACCGTGTTGGATACCATGTTAAATGACTTTAGTACCTACGATCGCGAGAGTTAACCGTGTATCTTTGAGCCGAGCTACTACTGTATATCAATCATAAACATTGTTTGCTGTCGGAGCTTAGACATCGGAGTTCTGAACCGTCAACACATCAATATGCGTCAACTGCCGGCACACGTCTGACACCCAATTGTACCTTTCCCCCTTCTCCTGGCTCGTGCTCAATGTCGATGACGGTCACACGCCTTCGAAGGCCACGAAAAAACTCTGAGGAACAGTCTGTTCCCCAAAAACTAGATTTCGTGCGTGTCGGTGGACGGTACAGAGTAGGTAAACTGCTTGGCTCTGGTGGATCTGGTGAGTCCAACCTCTAACTCTAGTTCGACACATTTTCTGAGCTCTCTAGGGAGCGTCTACCTAGGGAAAGATATCAGGACGTCAGCTGAAGTCGCTCTGAAGATTGGGCACGCAGACCACTTCCCGTCAAGGCTCGCTCATGAATACAACGTGTACAAGGCAACTGCTGGCTGCACGGGTATCTCTTCAGTATTCTGGTATGGCAAAGAGGGCCCGTATGAAGTTATCGTTCTGGAGCACGTCGGGACCTCGCTTGGTGATTTGTTCAGTACGCGACAGTTCAACCTCAGGAAGACATTCTTATATGCCCCCCAAATGGTGCGTTCATCTTGTACATAAAAAGACCCTCCTGACTCTTTCTCGTGTGCACAGCTCTCAGCGATCGAGTCGCTACACATTCGACACTACATACATTGCGACATCAAGCCAGAGAACTTCACGGTTCGGCTCGATAACCCTACCATCTTCCTCATCGACTTCGGCTTGGCGCGGCTATTTCGCAATCCCGCAACGTATTTACACATCCCATATTCCACAGATCAGCCGGTCGTCGGCACTCTTCCGTTCACGTCCATCAATGGCCAGCGTGGACACGCCCAATCACGTCGTGACGACCTGGAGTCTCTCACCTATACCATCATTTGTTTAGCACGTGGTGACCTACCTTGGACCAGCATTTCCGCCAGCAGTGACCAGGAAGCCGTCCTTCAGAAGAAATTGTCGACCACGGTAGAAGAGCTGTGCGAAGGCTTACCTGTTCCTTTCAGCAAATTTGTCCATTATGTCCGCTCCCTTGGCTTCGACGAGAAACCAGACTATCAATACCTTCATTCCGTCCTCTTGCAGTGCTCGCAAACTGAGACTGTCCGAACTGATAAAACGCTTCTCTCCGTTCGCCCCTCTGTCGACGATCGCCATACACCCATTTTCAGCGATCGAGTGTGAGTAAACCTCACGCTATGAGTCGTGAGTAAATGGTCTGACTACTTTTGTTTTGTTTCTTTCAGCCTTCGCTCTTCAAGTCGATACTTATTTCGCTCACCCACTCAGACCGCCCCCTTGAAAATGCTCGGGGAATAGGACTATTTCGAGGCTTTCCAGGGTGTACGGTTCATGTAACACGTTCATGTACTAGTGTAGTTTGGTGTACAATGTACGCCGAATTTCTCGTTGAATCGAAATTTCGCCATTCGGTTTTCCCAAGCCGCGCAAAACCCGTAGTCCTGTAGTCCCATACCCATGGTGTGGGTACCACGCGTTTTCCAACTCGTCGACTTAACAGCTCGCGGTTTGCATTCAACTAAGATCGAGACTCGTCACTCGCACGCTTGCTCGCACGGCTTTTTTAAAAAAAAAAAAAGAATCAATTTATATTACCAAGTTACAAGCCTGAGACTAAGACCAGTTGCAGCTGAGAACCACTAGATTGATGAATGCGCGTGTGAGTCCCAAACGGAGGTCCCCCTAGCCAGCTTTGAGCTGAAGCTGCGACTAAGCCGGAGAAAGCCGGCGTTTTGACTGGCTAGGCTCAGTTGGTTCAGTGAAGCCGGTGTCGAAGGCTCCGCTTAGCTCGGCAAGCTGGACGGCCCGGCCCGTTCCGGCTCGGCTCCGGCTCGGCTAGGCTCGGGTAGCTGCCGACACACTAGCTCGGAGTCGCTTGTATCTTCTCCCACGATGAGAGGGTTCTTGTAAGTTCCAGGGCGACGCTCCTCCTCGTCAGGAACGTTCCGCACAGTAAGCAGCTGGGGCTGTAGTGTGCTCTCGGACAGTGTTGCCTGCGCAGGGCCGGGGAAGGCATGCTCCACAGCAGCGAGTTCGTCTCTGGTAATCGGGGCAACCACTGTACCCTCATCTTCTGCAGTTGCATGGACCACAGCGGCTCCTTCTCCGGCGCTGTGGTCGTCATTGTCGTTGCTGTCATCTTCGATGGTTTCCCATCCGAGGGCGGCGGTGTTGCCGGTCTTGTGGACTCATTGGAGTCGGTGTTGGGCTTCAGGGAG
>WTXK01001079.1:0-10325 GCA_025769895.1 Lactarius psammicola
GGGCTGATATCTTCGGACCCAGTGACCGCCATAGTGCTGTTGTCAACTTCCCCCCCTCGTGCCCGTACTCGGGCAGATGTATCCATGGCGTCTGGGTGTGCGAGGTGTGGAGGTGGTGTGTATCCTCCACGATTTCCAGGACGATTTCGGTACTTCTCCAGATTCTTCTTTCCTTCGCTGAAATGGTTTTGCAGGTGGATGTACTGTTCCTGCCTCTTGAGAAGGGCCGCCTTCCACGCTTCGTAATTTTGAGGGTTGTCGAGTGTATAGCACTGCTCATACAGCTTGCGTGGGAGTCCTTTGGTGAATACGTTGATCACCATGGGCGAATCTGCTCGATAGCCAGCACGCCGCACTAGTTCCTCGAATCTGGATATGTACTTGTCGATGTCCATCCCTTGCATATATATTCCTTCTTGCAGTGCTGTTCGCGCTTGCTCCTGCTCCATCGTGTTCGTAAACCATTGTTTGAAGCTTTGGTACACAGCTTCCCATATTCTTTTATCATCTTCTGGTATTCCATTTCTGATTTGTAGCATCAACCACCAGGTGTGGGTGGTAATCCACTCATTGAGGTTGTCTCCTTCGAGGAAGGTGAGGAAGAGGATAGCGCGAGAGTATGCTTCGCGCATAGTTTGCATATGGCAGTTCATGCCCCTGTATAACTCCCACTTGGTAAGGAAGGTTTCAGTGGTCTTTCTGTCACCGCGAAAAATGGGAGGGGGCTGTCCTTGTAGTTTGTTATAATCCCCTCTTCCGTTGGGGTCTGCGCTTCCGCCACCACCTCCACCCCCTTCGCCACCCCCGCCGGGTGGTCCTCCCGGGGGAGGTCGTCGTGGCAGTATTCCTCCGGGGTATCGTCCGGGGGGTCCGCCTCCTTGTGGGATGTTGGCGGGTACTCCTTCTCCTTCCACACGTTGTCTTGCTAAGTAACTTCATACTCGGCTTTGCTCTCTGTCGGATGGAGGGTTGGGTTGATCTGGTCCATACATTCGTTGATTTGCTAGCTCGTTGAGTGTCAGGTGGTGTCCGGTATTTGGGTCAATGACTTGTTCTTCTGGCTGCAATGGTGTCGGCACTCTTTCTTCTTCACGCTCGCTCTGTAGTCTTTGCTCAGCTAGTCTGTCAGCGAGTCTGTTTTCTTCTTCAGTGTATGTGCGTGTTTCTGTGGCCATGGCTGCGGGTGATCTGATAGTGATTTGTTCGGCTTGGGCAGCTAAAGAGTTGATACGTATCTCATCAAATCGTCGATGCTGCTGCTCTTCTTCCATGTCTGGGCGGTCTCCTAGTTCGTCTTCTGTGGTGTGTAGCGGAGTCCAATCGGCTACAACTTAAGAAATAAGACAAAAGATTTGAAGAAGGCGAATGAGCCGAGGTTGGATACGCAAGCCTTAGGCGGAGATAAATCACGCCTAGAACCTGAAGTCGACGCGGAAGGTTAGCAGACTTAAGACCTTTATTCAAGGTCAGAGCAATGGTTCACGCGGCGTCAGGCTGAGTAGAAACCAAGAGGACAAGTTAGATTGGAAGGAAGGTAAAGAATACAGGAAGGATTGCGCACCTGAGTAGAAACCAAGAGGACAAGTTGGTTCTACTCAGGAGGCTACAGCAAGTCTTATATACTACTATGCTTAGTCGATTACTAAGTACTGAGTAATGCTACATGACTACAGCGCTGACGCGTCGATTCTATTATTAGCCCTTATCTATTGTGCTGACTGATGCACACTAAGCGGCTATGACTATATGATGACGCGGCCTCCTTATCTGCTGAGTAAATTCTAATACAACGCGTAATACTACTATAGTAAGCGTTCCATTGTATTCTACAGAGTTCTAGCCAATCAGAACAAGCACATGCACTATTGTTATCTATAACAATAGAAGTCCGAGAACGGTAAGACTGTCACACAGTCAAATAACATCACATGATATATCCCACGATCACGTGACTCAAAGTTGCACATGTTGGCATCATGTGACTAACCATCTTATCATATCTAATGATAAGGAACTTAAGTACTTTGGCCTCTTATATCTTGCCCAAATAAATCCGTAAAAATACAGAAAAATAGGGAAAATAATACGCGTCCATGACATGGTGGTTTTCTCAGTGTCTTCTGATGGTGCTGGTGCACTGTCGTCTTCTGCACCATTGATTGGACCCCACTGGTCTCGATGTACCACTGCGCTTTATAAGATGTTGCAACTGTATTCAGGTCCCATGGGTCGAAGTATGTCCCACCGTTCCCTGCGAGGACTCCAAGCAACTTCTGTCCAGCATGTATGTTCAAAATTGAACTCAACTGGGTAAACCCTTGATGGTCTTGTGGGTATGTCTACCCAATATCCGGTGACGTTATTGACCATTCCCCACCAGGCGTTTCCAAGGTAACAGACAGGAACGTTTCGATCTCCTCTTCGTTCAATGGAGTATTGCGTGAATACCCAACTATCTGCAGTTGTTTCGGTCGCCACGATGGGAGCTTGGTCTTAATGTTACGTGTCTATCGGCACGTGACTTGACTTGAGTAACTTGGAGGCGACACAACTGATTGACGACTTAGCGATATGACGGCCCTTCGTGGCACGTGATCATGAGAGTATAACAGCAAGTCTTATTTGTGAGACAATGCTGACTCGAGGACAATGACAAGGCAGACTCCTCTCAAGAGGAGCACAAGACTTAGACCAATGGCGGAAGACGAGAAGGGAAGAAGTCAGGATAGATTCAAGAAGACCAAGCTGCGGACTACGGCACAGCTTGGCTAACCTTATATACATATACGCAAGGGCTTTGAAGCGCCCCTTGAACAGTGGCTAGCCAATCACGTACAGTAAGGTTATCGTAAGAGTCCATTCGAGTCATACAATAGGAGCCAATCACAACCTCGTTACTTATCGTACAGTACTGGTCTTATCGGAGCTGTTATCTGTGAGTCACATACCACTATCACCTGCCTATGGTCCGGGGATACAAGCTACCTGGAGTCTCACATCATAACAGTGTATATAATGTTACCAATACTATATAATACATTATTTATGTCACGTCGCTGGGGATAAGAAAGAAAAAGAAGTGAGAAACGACTCTAGTCATTTCTCACTTTTGACAGGGCAGTCGCTTCCGATCATGGTGGCTTCCAGAACGTGAACTTGCGCCAGACAGCTACATTTTCGGGACTGGCAATGATGAGAATGCATTCTCACTTTTGGCTGGTGCTGCCTGTCCCTCTTTCGCCCCCGGACAGGCTTTATAAGGGTTGCGAGTGCTCCGTGGTGGCAATCTCAACGTGCCATTTTTCAACGTGGTCCGAAACCGTCTTCAAGAACTCTTCCAAAGAACAATTAACCATATCATGCAGCCACTTCAAGACATCACCTTTCAGCTTATACTCTTTGTGGATGATGTTACTGGGGAGAGCATCAAGGACTGGGGTGATTCATGCAAACACTGGCTTACATGTGATCAACTAGTCCGGTACAAGCAAATTTATGCCTTGAGCAAGAGGGAACAGGACAGCTGAGCTCTCCATTCCGTCGAGGTCTGGGCTTCCGACATCTACGGCTTCCAGAGCCATGCGTAACACACTGTTGATAAGTGACCTGTGTGCACTTAGCGGCTCAATGGACTTATGCAGATAACGGACTGCTTTAGATTAGATATATAGGACATGTAGATTAGATTATGATCTTTACAATCTCGGACTACTATCTTATCTATGACATCATATGTACAGAACAATCACAAAGGACTTGTTATTGTAGTACGCGTTAGGACTATCTATTGTGATATCCTTATTATGATGTATCCTTGTTCTTTACTTTCTATTGTACTTATTGTGTTAGTACATTCCTTTTGTTCCGACTCCATATTGTTATGGGTCTTATTGTACTCTACCTATTGAATAACGCTCTCCCTTGTGTCCTATTGTAGTACAAGGATTATTGTTTCCAAAGTGTATAAGTAGAGTACCATGTACGCCCTGATACCACAGTTCTCACTCTGTGATATCAGGTTAGTTTCTCTTCTGTCTAATATGACACAGTTCTCACTCTGTGATATCAGACGTCCCATCTAGCTCTCCTGCAAAGATCTCTCTGTGCTACTGCTTCCCTGCGCTATCATATCTCACCACAATCTTCTTAAGTCATTGTGAGTATAATTTCACCTGTGCTGTTCATCACACACAACGATGGAGCCGAATTGATTGGCATTGCACGAAGAGGTGTATGGGTGGGCTGGACATTTATTGTGTCATCAAACGAGTTTGCACATGTAGCTGGCGGCCCCAACGTGCTAAGGCTCCCGTCACTTTCTGTTGAATTTGATTAGAAATATTAGTTGGGATATGAATAACACGCGCCTTCATAATCCATGTAAGGGTGTTCCGAATATAATCTGTGAAACCTGACAAGGGAACATCACACATGTAGAAGCGTGGTGTACACTTGAAGGACATCACCCCTGGACTGTTTGGAAATGCAATGCCGACGGAAGGCTGACACGAGACTGATGGAGGTTGACGTGTGCTCAACAGAAACAAAGTCACAGGCTATCTTAATGGCATTTGTAACATTGCTAACCTACGCTCTCAACGTCTTGGACGGTCGTGACGCGAATCAAGCTGTGACATACCTGATGAGCACATCCCGCAGGGATGAAGACTGCCTCTCCTTCATGTTGGAAGAATGTGTACACCTTGATGCCATGGCTAAGTTCTAGTTCACGCAATCGGTTAGGAGTGAGATACGTGTTTTGGGCGAGGACAGGATCCTTGGACTCGGTATGCATGGAGAGGATTTTTCTGAGCTGCGATGTATCCTGGGGCGAAAAGATGTCCCATTGGGCACCCCCAGGGGATCCGTTGCTCTTTTGAGCCGCAAACACACAGACATTGACCGCATCAGTGAGGTCACAATGGAGTCGTGTTGATCCATGATCATTTTGCATAGCTGCGAGCGCAAAGTAAACCTTAGGGCCTAGACCACCATCGCCACATTTAGCCATCAAGTACGAACAGGTAGCTTCACCGTTACCTAGGTCTGGTGGCAAGCCCGCGTCGTCTGGAAAATGTGCAGCCAAATTGTCTCTGCCATTGAGACGAGTTAAATGGGGAAATGGTAAGCAATCTTCGAACTCTTCGTATATTTCGGCAAATTTGCCACCTCTGAAAGTGTCCTGAGACGGCCAGTCCTGACAACCCCAGCATGGGACCATTTCAATGACACAAAAGCAATGATGAACGAACCTTAACCTTCAAGACTCGATCATGTGGCCCTCGGTGAGTATCATACAATCTCAAGATGTCCTTGAGTGTGCCCTCCTCAAACTCCCCTGACTCGCAATCAATAAGGTCGACCTTCTCGTCTCCAAAAGTCTGTATAAAATATGCTGGAGTAAGTGGGATTTGCTTCATAGATAAGATGCCTTCGCAGATGACGGGCACGCTGCTGGCCCAGAAACAGCAAATTCTTTCGAACTGAGCTCCCATGACTGCAATCGAAGCATGTCACAGCTTTCTGTACTTGATGGAGGGACATAAAATCAGCAGGTATCCAGTCCGAGGCAAAGAGGCTAGATACCTCGGCAAGGTTGCAAGGGACGAAGACGGCAGGGAAAGATGCAGAGAAGGTGTCCATCTGCTCAAGGAGGGTTTGAATGTCCTCGGCATGAAATCGAGAAACAGGGACAAGGAGCTCCCACTCATGGGCAGGGTATGTATCAATAGAGCAATGCGGCAACTAAAGTGAGAGGTCATGACAATAACATATACGGATCAGACAGGCGAAAATATAAAAGTACTAATGCTCCTCTCCTCATATACACATTCTCCACAGACCTCAAACCCACAAGAGCGGCAGAATCATGCCCGTGAAAAGAGATCCGAAAAGCATACATCTAAACAGCTGTATGAGGAAGGATGGGAATGGCGTGAGAGTCTACTGTCTTACCACATAACGCTCTTTCACAAGGGTCAAGAGGGTGATACATAGTGGCAACGCTAGAAGTGACGTGCGAGTATTCCTCGTGGAGTACTGGTTCGAGGATAGAGAGGAGGGCAGACTCAAATACAACAATGAGATTGGGGCCTATCAACTTAACGATGGACTCACCATTTTTGCATGGATGGACCTCAGGGTGTCCTTTCGATCCATCCTTTGCTGGTACGTTGGAGGTTTAGTAGACCCCGTGAAATCGAATTCCACATCCCCCATGCCACTATGCAAGCGTTTATCTGTCAAATGGAGTATTAGAACACGATAGGATTTTATTGATAATAGGGATTGACGAGTGAACGTACTCTGAAAACGACACTCGCCGCTTTTTCTGACACAGTCAAAACAGCAGGGGGAGTTGTTGACCTCTTCGCTGTCTCATAGGACAACGGGTCGTCTGACAGATGAGTTGATCTTTAGTAAATTTCGGCATGGCACAAACGCGTTGGTGTCGAAAAGCGCGTCCCGAAAAGCGCAAGACATGACACGTAACGCGTGACACGACAAACATCACGATTGTTCCATTCATAGTTCATAAGTGTGATTCCAGTGAACTGGCTGGTCTTGGTGTAAACTTACTGTAGTCGCACACCACCCCGCTCCCTCGCCACTCCATCGCCCAGAGGGGAGTGGGTAGGCGCTTGTCACCCTCCCTCGTGAAGGCGTCTTTGACTTCTAATCTTCCTATGGCTCTTAATATCTCTCACACCCAATCCTTGGCTCAACCTGGTCTTGGTTCTTGTACTACAGTTATAACTGTAGTACAATCTCGCTACGATGCCTTCCTGTCTTCCCGTCTCTCGCAAACCAAGGCGATGTCGGGTGAACCTGTGATAGACCTGGATCATAATAGTCATCTCGTCTTACATTTAAAGTCATCAGATTTGGCACGGAAGAATACAAATACAACTTTCATGGGAACGGCAATCCAGGTCACGACTCCTTCATGAGGCGATTAGTGGGGACAGCAACTATGCCTGACCTCGAGGACCTGCCTTGAAAGTTACGACAATCAGAGGGCCTTCAAGACCAGTCAATGTCCAGGTAACATCTACCCCCTGAGGCCTGAGGGCCCCAACACCGGACAGGTTGTCGAAACCAAGGGCGCGAGGAAGAAAAGGGGGAACAACCAGGAGCGCCCAAGTTCAAGTCACACAGCATCAAAACTGTGAGCTTCAGCGAGGCGCTACAATTCATGCAAATGCTCAAGCTCACAGCACATCAAGTTGCAAGCTTCAGCAGCACAACACTGGAAATAGGGGGCAGACGGAAGAAATGAGTTGGCCATAGTCATGAACAATGCCATTGATCCTTCCCGATTCGATGTAGGTCAGTGTCACTTCGTGACCGTGACTAGCCTTCCAGGCCTTCATTTGCCTGAGATGAGACGATTGTAATTACGTTTCCCATATCAATTACTAGCTGTCGACTCCTGTCGACTAAAACCTTGCTTGTTTGAGAGCCGGATTTTTGACATTATCAGGCGATCAACAGGTACGGCGTGTTACTCATTAGATGGTAATACATAAAAAAGTATCGTCGACAATTTGTGGAGAGCCAACAACTTGAAAGGAGAAAGTATTTGAGGTATTAGTTTGCGTAAAGTGTACAATACGTAACACGGGTAGGATGTTAAATTTATGATCAGAAGAAACTGGTAAAGAAAGATGAGTTCCGGTGCGTCATAGCATGGCATGCAAGAGTGTTGTCCTCTGAAGTTGTGCATTGGCAGGCTAGGATCGTTTATCAGAACATCAGGTACATATGAATTGAACTGCTTGTGTCCTGCCACGATATCATCAGGACAAGTTATCGTATTCCCCGGTGTTATACCATGATGGTTGACGACCCAGTCGTACACCATGAAGCCCCTGAACAGTGCACGTTGGTTAGTACAACGTTCACTGGAGCATGACGTGTGTGAGGGGCACCCTGTCTCCGCGATATGGCTTGACCAGCTTGACCCCTAATGCGACAAGGCGTCTGAATATCGCAAAAAGGGGCACCTATTGGTCAACAGTGCTGCAAGGTGCAAAACGACATGGAAGACAAGAAAATCATCTCCAGAGTGAGATTCGCAAATGCATTCAACACATTATTTTGTGTTGAAATCGTGATATGGATCGAGATGGAATGCGAGGAGAAAGGAGCCTTACTAATACTTATGACCGGGTTAGTAAGAGTATATGTGTCATGGACTAATTGTATCAGTCAGCAGTAGAATCACATGTCTTTATAGACTGTGAGGTAGTATTGCTATTTGTTGTAAAGATTGGAGAGGAGCTTTAAAGCTGCCTCGATATATGTATATAAGTCGTCGTATTGAGACCAAGGCTCTTCAGCTTGGTCTTCTTCAATTTCACTTCCAACTTGTATCCTCTTCCCTCAGCAGGAATACCATTGCTCATCGTCTCTGAAGAATTCTCGATTGACACAAGGACACGCAATATTGTCTTGTTGTCATAAGGATTGTGTACTTTGCTAAGTCACATATTCTTTCCTTGCTGCGTCGCCATTCAACTCGCCTAAGTCAGGCCTACGCCGTGAAAGCGTAACATTAAGACCAAGCTCTACAACCGTGGTGACCTTTCCGACAACCGCAGAACGTTGGGTTAACTTTCAACCCTATTTCATAGAACGAAGAGGAGCAAGGAACGTACCCACCAGATATCTCAAAGCTGCAAGGTGGAGGACGAACGTGGGATCTGAAGGGTATTACGTAGACACTTCAAGACCAAACCGGTGGTGTCCAGTTGAATTCAACTTTGAAGCAATTTGCTGGACTCGTATTAGAGAAAACCCTAGGGGTAACAATTGGGAAGTAGTTGCACCTGCTGAGGGCAATTTACGTTGTGATATTCACACAAACGAAGTAGTAATTCGATCAGAGTGGGGACCCATTGACGGTGCACCAGAAGAAACTCATTCTACAAATTCCCGGACTCCAGCTCCAAGTGAAGCCAGTCAAGAAACTGAAGAATCAGGAGAGGAAGCTGACGAAGACGAAGAACAGGAGGAGGCCATTGAACAAATCGCGGAACTCACTAACCAAATTCAGATAGTGGAAGAACCTGAAAGAATTCAAGTGATGGCCACCGAGACCATGCAAGAACCTGTTAGGGTACGAGTTGAAGAACCAAACGAACAACTGTTCATCAACCCAGATACTGGACATGTAATGACGGCAGACGACATCGCGCTGTATCGGGCAATAGGATCTGACCGACCCGACCCTCCCTCAGGAGGAGGAGGACCTCCAGGAGGAGGAGGAAGACCTCCTAACGGAGGAGGTGGATTCCCAGGAGGTGGGTTCCCAGGAGGTGGATTCCCAGGAGGGGGATTCCCAGGAGGAGGACCTCCAGGTGGGGGACCGCCAGGCGGAGGAGTACCACCTGCGGGAGTACCCGGTCACCAATCGGACAAATTTATCGGAAATGCCCCGCAAATATTCACCGGAGATAGGCTTAAAGCGGATGAGTTCATAACTCAATGGTCATTATACTGGGGAGTAAACAACAATAACCCCATTATGACCAATGCTTACCAACGATCCATGTTGTTCCTCACCTATATTCAAGGAAAGGCAGTAAACGAATGGGTCATGAATATGAGCCAATGGCTTAACCGACAAGTAACTGGGGGAGTACCAGAACAAACGCCAGACCTATGGGTCGAAACAGAGAGAGCATTCAGAAGAAGATTTGCAAATACCCTTGAAAGGGAACAAGCACAAGGAATGCTGAAACAAGGCCTCAAGATGAAGGACGGGGATCTTGACACGTATATCACAGAGTTTGAAACTCTGGCACGACAAGCGGGATACCGGTTAAGTTCTGTTCAAACTATTGATCTATTCACCGATGGACTACCACGACCCTTGTTCGAAAAGGTGTTCCAAATGGATGATCCACAAACATTCGAAGAATGGAAGGATGCAGTCAGACGCCGACAGCAGCAATACATCCATATGAGGGCAAAATTGGACGCCCATAAAGGTCAAATTCCGAAACCACGAGGATTTACGACCAAAGGAACCATGCCTGGAAATCTTCCCAATCCAAATGCAATGGATACGTCAGCTGATAGGAGTCGAGCACGGTTGGCTGGATCAGAAGAAATTGATTACACACAGCCACCTTACTCTCCGCCCAATCGAGGAAGAGGTCGTGGAGGAAGGCCAAATGGAAGAGACATTACGTGTTATAATTGCGGAAAAAAGGGACATATCAGCCGTAATTGTTATCAAGCACGAGGACAAGGTCAAAATAGTCAAGGCCGATCTACGGATACCGAACCAGTAACTATACGAAGCACGATATCCGGAA
>WTXK01001080.1:0-10316 GCA_025769895.1 Lactarius psammicola
GACCGGTTGTCTCGGGGCACGCTGGGCTGCAAACGACGCCAGAATAGGCTACGTCGGAAATGACCTGAACCTCGGACCGTGTGTATGTTTTGCAACCGTCTGACCTTCTGACCTCCTCATACGTTGCTTCAGGATCGGACTTAATCTTGACTCGGCTCCCAATCCTGCTGATTCGGACCTCACCGTTGAGCTTCCGGGCTCGGGTCTTTTAGCCCAAGTACGCTGTCGCGTCTGGCAGCCATCTATCCCGCCCAGGTTCGCTTTCCCACTCTGCATCTATACGAATATAGGATCCCGAGTCAGATGTTCCGTATTACATCGGCGGATATGGTACGTCCCCCAGGGCAATTACATAGTGAAGTGTCACATAGGGTTCTGTACCCCAACGCGCACGGAAATGGAAACCAAAAAAGAAATAAAAGTGGTACGTCCCCTTTGTTACCCTCAACTTCTGGGGTAGGTTTATTACTTTGCCGACACGTTCCAGTTCGGATCACTGACCATTGAATAAGAACCAGAACCATCAAGTTTATCAACGTTTATGCTGGGCGTAGGACTTTGCCCAGATCCTGGTTTCTGTTCAGGCACCAATTTTCTCTGTTCCTCCAGCGGATGCGACGATCTGGACTCTAGACTTAACCTCGGGAGCGCTTAACGGTGAGTATTCGCGGTTTCTGAGAGTCCCTGGCTCACAATTTATGCTAAATGTGGCTGACATGCCCTATCATAGCGACTTGGACCAACCCAGATAACACCACAGTCCGGCCTACCCTTATTCACGATCCTGGGTTGAACACATTAAACTTGACCTGTAACCCCAACGCTCTCTACAATTTTTTCTACCAGTTCCCACGTTTATCGGAGTGTCCATCTAGGACCTTCGGTCGAACTGTCGATGTTCTATCTCGCAAACATATACCATGGCCAGCTTCTCGCTGGTGCTAATAGGACATGCGTCCCTGTGCGTCCCACACTGCCCTGACCCGTCCCAGTTTTCTCCGTCGGTATCGGCCGTCTGACTCAACTCTCTCTGGTTTACGGTCCTGGTCACTAGCCCCACGTGCGCACTGCTGGCGACATTGCTGCAACATCTCACCCCTGCTACGGCCCGCGCAAGCAGTCGCGGATTTTGGCGTTCTTTCTGAAGGCATCAACAAGCCGTACCTTCTTTAGGCGATCGAAGCCCTGCCCACGCTGCTGCATACATTCTTGTTCCTCCTCTTCGCCCGCCCCGTCCTATTCCTTCTCGATCTTCATCACACCGTCTTCAGCGTTGTTCTTTGATAGGTCGTGCTTGCACCGGCACATATATATGCATCACCTTTATGTTGATCTTTCGATACCATAGCCCGCACTATAAGTCGCGATCGTTTTCGGTTTGGTTCCTCGTTACCAGCTTGCTATACACCATATTTTTCGATTACTGTCCCGGTCCCTATTTTTCATCTCTACGAGTTCAGTTCCACATGTGGAGGCACCTCGATCAGCTGAACGTTAAATATCGGGTATTTTTTTTTACAGGGAATGACCAAGGTGACAGAAGAGACGGCCCAGGCAGAATTTGATGTCTGACATCGATGGCCATGCATTGTTGTGGACATTCGAGTCATGATTGTATGAAGATCACGAACTGGAACGCTCCCTTGCGGCTGTCCCAGGGTTTTGCAACTCGACACCGTTCACTGATACACCAGGGCGTTTCATCGGGCCGAACGACAAAAAGTTGAGCGGCATTGATTGGACTGATGGCCAAGGAACGGACATTGTCGTCCAAACTTGTCTGGAACACTATGAAGAAACGGCAAGTCATCATCTGCACCACGGCCGTTGACGCAACGTCGCTCCCTGCATCTCAGACGATCTTAGTCTGTGGCCTTGCCCGGAATGTAATGCGGGGTGAGCTATTGAGTTCCGTTCAGTTCGGTTTTTTCGCCAGACGGTGGAGGGACGACAACGACCCTCTAACTATCTTCTGTGCTAGATGTGCTATTACGACGGGGCCTCCTGTTGAGATACCAGCCCGCTGTGACCATTGGCGCGTCTACTGCGACCCTGCATACACGAGTCTCGCCCACGACGTGCGCTGTCGGACTACTTTAGCACTTAGACTACCTTAATACACATGACCTGTCAGTTGTCTGTTTCATGCTGTACGAACTATTACCCGCATGGTACCCCCCGAATTTACCTCCGTAGTTATATACCTTGAGTAGCACACCAGACACCTCAGTCGTTGCTCGTACAGGCGCGATTCCTGAGGTGAGAACGTTCAAGTTCATTACAACACTTCCATTAACAGTTCACTTACGCCTAGTTAGTATCATTGTTCTATCTAGTTCGCCTGGCGCGCGTTCCGAAGCTTCAAGCCAACTGTCCATAGCCAACACCCCCTGTTTTGGATTTTCGTTGTAGGAGGTATGAGCCCCGAACCGAACAGCGCGCGTGCGAAACCACGACGAAAGCCGGTTCGACCTCACTGCCGGCCAAATTGGTGTGTCGAGAACCGTCCTTCGAAGATATCTCGTTCACAGGGACGGCCTGTCCCAAGGCCTGTCTCTTTTATTTTTAAAAACCAACTTATATTTCCGGATACAAGTCAGAGACTAGGACCGGTCGTAGCTAGGAACCATTTATGAAACACATGTGAGTCCGATGAAGGAAGCACCGAGTCGTACATAACCGAAGCCCAGCTTGTCCCGAGACCTGTCCCTCGCCAACCTCAACCATTTCACTCGCTGCGTCTTCCCTTTCCATCCCACATATGGCTACTTCTCGTCCTTTGATCGCATCTCGTCACTCATCCTAGAACAAGCCGTGCCCATTTCGGCCGTCCAAAACGTCTTGCCGGAGCTCCGGGACGAATTTTACGATTGTGAACCAGCTCATCGAAACGGCACGAAAGCACGACGATCATCACAGTTCGATTACTATCCGCATTACAAATTCGCAAGATTTACATAGTCTTGTACGCCATGCCCGAGATAGCCACTTTCAACATATGAGGACCCTATTCTTGACGGAGTGTCTTCGTATCCTCGCTACACCACTCACAACCACGACCATGACTCTTCTGTTACTTCCCGAATTTGACCACCGCATGTTGACCCCATGCGGTGGTTCGTGCAACAGAGCGATCCACTCATCCCTCTGCAATTCCAACTTCAAGCTTACTTTCAAGCCTACCTACCACGACCCAAGAAGACCAAGACACCCACTCTCCGACCCAGCTCCACTAGCCTCGGTATCTTGGGTTTGCTACCGACGCGCCCTCAACACGGGGCAAGCCCCAGCCCCAAGATCCTGCTACGTCTTCTAGAAGCGCTGCTGCTCGCGCTTTATTTCCGTCCCGAATCGTGACGTTACCGCGAGGACGAGGACCGCGGACCCTGATGCTGATGCTCCGGATCAGTCGACACCGTCTACCATATCGCGCAGTCGGGGTGGTACACCCTCCTGATGTTTGATCCATTTGTTCCGAAATCCCGCGCCCTCACCAGGGCCTCACTGAGGTAAGTTAGTATGATCGTGGCCTGTTGACATGTCGAGTGGCGAGTGGCGTCGAGTGACGTCATGTTGGTTGATGGCTTATAAATTATCCGCGGAGATGGACTTTATTGTTCACTTATTTCTGTACACCTCCTACACCAGTGAGAAGCGGTGGATCGAAATGATGCAGATCCAAATGATGCAGTGGGTTGCTCTAGGTACTACTAGAGTGATCTGTATGAAGCGACTGATGGTCTCGAGATGATCTTTGACGGAAAAATCGTGCTATGAGGGTACATGTACGTGATTGCAGACTTGGGGCAGAACTACCTCGAAATGAAATTTTGTTTGTGCGCGGCCCTTTCGTATCCGTGAACGAGCCCGTTTCTGAGGCGTATGGGGGTGGCTGAGTGACCGGGGGCGTGGAGGTAGAAGAGGCGGCACTTGGGGGGTATGTGACGTGTATTTCCAAGATCTCATATTGCGCAAGGGTGGCCATAACGGGGGACCACGCCGATGGATGTATTCGTGCCGTCTTGAGTCCCGCCTGATTGTTGAGAACTACGCGGACTTCGAAGTATATCAGGCTACGGTCGACATCTCTGAGCTCTGGAAAGGCCCCTTGGGCAAGATCGATAGCTTGCTAGACCCAGAGGGGTAAGTCAAATGCGCTCTGTTCGGCGATGGAAACATACCTCATGAGACTCTCCTGGTGGGACATAAACCAGTTTCGAGTTGTAGCAGTACGTGAGAACAGTGGGGGGACTTTGCGGCGCAGCGGCCGACATGAAAGCGGGAAATTGTGTCAGGCGCTGAAGCTATGGAAGCATTGAGTGCGTCCTTTTAGTGCGTCCTTTTATCGTGAGAACGACGCCATCTGAGTGGCATAACACCTTACCATTGGTCCACCATTGCTATACATGTATTGCAACACATGTATAGATCATACACGTCTAGCCTTTTTTATTATTAAAAAAAAGATGTTTACTATACTATGGCCTCCACTAACTTCGTCAGAGCGCTTATTTTTCTGACTAATGCGCTTCAACTTCGGCAGATTTCTCTGTAGCCCACATTTTCACCTGTATAGCCAAATAAAAGAGGAGACTGATCTGCAATAGCATATAGCAAATAATCCAACCAAAAAAAAATAGTAGGAACACATGAGATGCGGGATATCGAAACTAATCAGTGTTCTACTACCAAATTTGGTTTCATCACTCGATCTTGTCACATGCCGAAGGTCCCTGACCATTTACAACGTCTTCACTATCGTCTATCCCCTACCTGAAGTTACTGTGTGTGTTCCAGTGGTCACCAGCTACAGTGTAGTTCTATATGAACCCTCTTTTATTTGACCATGCAGATGAAAATGTGATACGGATTGCGGGAAGAACGGAACCTTACTAATACTTATGACCGGTTTAGTAAGAGTAAATGTGTCATGGACTATATCATCAGTCAGCATCGGAATCACATGTCTTTATAGACTGTGAGGTAGTTTAGCTATTCGTCGTACGGATTGGAGAGGAGCTTTAAAGCTGCCTCGATATATGTATATAAGTCGTCGTATTGAGACCAAGGCTCTTCAGCTTGGTCTTCTTCAATTTCACTTCCGACTTGTATCCTCTTCTCTCAGCAGGAATACCATTGCTCATCGTCTCTAAAGAATTCTCGATTGACACAAGGACACGCAATATTGTCTTGTTGTCATAAGGGTTGTGTACTTTGCTAAGTCACATACTCTTTCTTTGTTGCGTCGCCATTCAAATCGCCTAAGTCAGGCCTACGCCGTGAAAGCGTAACATTAAGACCAAGCTCTACAATCGTGGCGACCTTTCCGACAACCTGCAGAACGCTGGGTTAACTTTCAACCCTACTACATAGAACGAAGAGGAGCAAGGAACGTACCCACCAGATATCTCAAAGCTGCAAGGTGGAGGACGAACGTTGGACCCTGAAGGATATTACGTAGACACCTCAAGACCAAATCGCTGGTGTCCAGTTGAATTCAACTTCGAAGCAATTTGCTGGACTCGTATTAGAGAAAATCCAAGAGGGAATAACTGGGAAGTAGTTGCACCTGCTGAGGGCAATTTACGTTGTGATATTCACACAAACGAAGTAGTAATTCGATCAGAGTGGGGACCTATTGACGGTGCACCTGAAGAAACACACTCTGCTAATTCACGAACGCCGGCTCCAAGTGAAGCCAGTCAAGAGACTGAAGAATCAGGGGAAGAAGCTGACGAAGACGAAGAACAGGAAGAGGCCATTGAACAAATCGCAGAACTCACTAATCAAATTCAGATAGTGGAAGAACCCGAAAGAATTCAAATAATGGCCACTGAAACTATGCAGGAACCTGTTAGAGAACGGATCGAAGAACCAAACGAACAAATGTTCATCAATCCAGAAACTGGACATGTGATGACAGCAGATGATATCGCATTGTATCGAGCAATCGGATCTGATCGCCCCGACCCTCCGTCGGGAGGAGGAGGAGGAGGACCCCCTGGAGGAGGAGGAAGAAGACCTCCCAATGGAGGAGGCGGATTCCCAGGAGGCGGATTCCCAGGAGGCGGATTCCCAGGAGGCGGACCTCCAGGTGGGGGACCACCAGGCGGAGGAATACCACCTGCGGGAGCACCCGGTCATCAATCGGACAAATTTATTGGAAATGCTCCACAAATATTCACAGGAGATTGACTCAAAGCGGATGAGTTTATAACTCAATGGTCATTATACTGGGGAGTGAACAACAATAACCCTATTATGACTAATGCTTACCGACGATCAATGCTGTTCCTAACATATATTCAAGGAAAAGCCGTGAATGAATGGGTCATGAGCATGAGCCAATGGCTCAATCGACAGGTGACTGGTGGAGTACCCGAACAAACGCCAGACTTGTGGGTCGAAACGGAAAGAGCATTCCAAAGAAGATTTGCAAATACCCTCGAAAGGGAGCAAGCACAAGGAATGCTGAAACGGGGTCTAAAAATGAAGGAAGGAGATCTCGACACATATATCACGGAGTTTGAAACTTTGGCGCGACAAGCAGGATACTGGTTAAGTTCTGTCCAAACTATTGATTTGTTCACCGATGGACTACCACGACCTCTATTTGAAAAGGTATTCCAAATGGATGACCCACAAACATTTGAAGAATGGAAGGATGCGGTCAGACGCCGACAACAGCAATACATCCATATGAGGGCAAAGTTGGACGCCCATAAAGGCCAGATTCCAAAACCACGCGGATTTACGACCAAAGGAGCCATGCCTGGGAATCTTCCCAATCCAAATGTGATGGATACATCAGCTGATAGAAGTCGGGCACGGTTGGCTGGATCAGAAGAAATTGATTACACACAGCCACCTTATTCACCGCCCAATCAGGGAAGAGGTCAAGGAGGAAGACCAAATGGAAGAGACATCATGTGTTACAATTGTGGAAAGAAGGGACACATCAGCCGTAATTGTTATCAAGCACGAGGACAAGGTCAAAACAGTCAAGGCCGATCCACGGATACCGAACCAGTGACGATACGAAGCACGATATCCGGAATGACGGAAGAAGAACAGGCCCAGTACTGGATGAGTCAAGTAGCCGAATTAGGAGACGGAGCGAAGGATCGGATCTTAAAAGATTTGTGGACAAAGGAGGGTTTTCAGGACGCCTGAACCCATCGGCCTGGGTGAGGGCGGTCAATTGTAATTCTGTGATTATCACGTGCTATCGATCTATGCGAATTCCAGTTTCGATAAGAACGAATTACTCAAAGGCCGACATCAGAGTCCTGGTAGACTCGGGAGCAACCGACAACTTCATTAAACCCTCATTTGCCAAACGAATGGGGTTAGGAATGAAACGGTTAGAAAGACCCCGCAAGATATGGAACATTGATAATACGGAAAACAAAGCGGGGCGTATTACTCATTGCGTGGATCTCGATGTGCAAACTAAAGGAATTCACAAGGAAATGCGATTCCTAGTAACCAATACAGGACAAGAAGAAATGGTGCTAGGATATCCATGGTTAGCCCAATACGAACCAAAAGTCAGCTGGAGGCACGCTACTATTCACGAGGACGCCCTTCCTATAATACTCCGATCAATTAACCCGAAAAAGGAAGGATTAGTAATTGCCAAAGCACTAACGATCATCGATAAGGATCAAATTGTTAAGCAATTAGATCAAGAATGTTCCATCAAAACTATGGCAACAGAATTGGCAATAGCGGCAAAACAATACTCCGTCAAGGCGGAATTACCCAAGGAATATCAAGAATTTTCCCATCTATTCAATGAGGAAGCATCTTATCGATTTCCACCATCTAGACCATGGGACCATGCGATCGAATTCAAAAAGGGAACACCAGACGCCATCGATTGCAAGATATATCCTCAAACACAGGATGAGGATAAGGCACTCAAGGAATTCCTGGCGGAACAACTAAAGAAGGGGTATATCCGACCATCGAAATCTCCTTACGCATCACCTTTCTTCTTCGTCAAAAAGAAAGATGGAAAGTTGCGACCGGTGCAAGATTATCGGAAGATCAATGACTACACCATCCGAAATCAGTACCCACTACCCCTTATTTCAGATCTTATATCGGATCTCAGCAACGCTCATATCTATACCAAGTTAGATGTGCGATGGGGATATAATAACGTAAGGATCAAAGAAGGGGACGAAGAAAAGGCGGCATTCAAAACCCGATATGGTCTATTTGAACCCACAGTTATGTTCTTCGGATTAACCAATTCACCGGCAACCTTCCAGACAATGATGAATTACATTTGCAGGGACATAATTGCCAAGCATGAACAAAGAGGCACAACTATACGGGTTTATATGGACGATATTGGAATAGCAACCAAAATTGGCGTCAATCTTCAGGACCATATTGAAGCTGTCAAAGACGTTTTACGGGTATCTGCGGAACATGATCTTTACTATAAACTGGAAAAATGCACGTTCCATGCGCCGCGGATGGATTACCTGGGGGTAATCCTTGAAAAGGGGGTAACACGCATGGACCCTGTAAAAATCGAAGGCATCAAAAACTGGCCTAAGCCCAATAAAGTAAAGGACGTACGATCTTTTTTGGGCTTTTGCAATTTTTACCGACCATTTATCCGAGGATTTGCCACACATGCCAAACCGTTAAACAAATTGACCAAAAAGGAAATGGAATGGCAATGGACAAAAGAACAAGAAGAGGCATTTCAAACCCTTAAGGACCTCGTGACCCAAGAACCGGTACTGGCACACCCAAATCTGGAAGAACCATTCGAATTAGAAGTCGACGCATCAGGATTCGCAGTAGGGGCAGTATTACTCCAAAGGAAGGAAGACAAAAAACGCCATCCTATCGGATATTATTCAGCCACGCTCAATGAAGCAGAACGAAATTATGACATCTACGATCTAGAACTATTGGCAATTGTGAAAGCATTCCGACACTGGAGACCATATTTGGCAGGATCACCCCACAAGGTGAAAGTATTCTCGGATCATCTAAATTTGCAATATTGGCGTTCTCCACAGAAGATCAGACGAGTAGCCAGGGAAGTTTTGGAACTTTCGGAATACAACTTTGAAATTCACCACATCAAAGGAAAAGCCAATGGACGAGCCGATGCCCTATCACAAAGACCCGATTATGATCAAGGAGAACAAGATAATGAAGGAGTCATAGTACTCCCCGATCAGGTATTTGTTAGGGGGATGACAACGGAATCGATTAACGGAATTACCGAAGTCCTGGAACCAAGAGACATGAACCCTGAAGATCCCGTGTTCAGTCAAGATCAGGAAAAACTATCTTCATGGGTAAATGCTCATCGATTGAAGAAAGTACAAGGAACATGGTACAAAGATGGAAAAAGGGTAGTCACGGGAGGACTATACGCAAGAGGAACCCTAATCAAGGCTCATCACGATTCCCCTGTATACGGACACCCCGGGATAAAGAGAACAGCGGAACTGGTAGCACGATATTACTGGTGGCCTGGAATGAACTATGACATAAAAGAATATGTCAAAGGATGCGCCGAATGTCAACGCCACAAGATCAATACCAGGCCCATCAGAGCGCCCATACAACCAATATATCCAAAACCAGAAGCAATGCCATTTGAAACTGTCACTCTCGATTTTATCACCAAACTTCCCATGTCCCAGGGGTATGACACCATATTAACAGTCACAGATCATGACTGTAGTAAGGCGTCAATATTTATACCGTGCAACGAAGAAATCACGGGTGAAGGAACGGCTAAACTATATGCCCGGCACGTATTTCTCCGTTTTGGATTACCAAGCAAAGTCATCAGCGACAGAGATCCACGATTTGCAGGAAAATTCATGAAGGAACTATGCAAGATACTAGGAATTGAACAAAATATCTCCACGGCATATCATCCAAGGACTGACGGACAATCGGAAAGAACAAATCAATGGCTAGAACAATACCTTCGATTCTGGACCAATGAGCAACAGAACAATTGGAGCGAATATCTCCCCATTGCAGAATTTGTTCACAATAATTGGCCTAACGAAACCACAAGGGAATCACCATTTGCAATTCTGATGGGATATAATCCGCACGCTGATTGGATTGATAGGCCATCACCGATTCCTCAGGTACAATTACGTCTACAGCAAATGGGGATGATCAGACAAAAAGCCCAAGAACTCATGATCAAGGCGCAAAAGTCATGGGTCAAACACAAGGAAACCCCGAAGTTTAAAGGAAGGGGATCTAGTGTGGCTTGAAGGACGTAATTTACGGATCAACCAACCCGGCTGCAAGTT
>WTXK01001081.1:0-10310 GCA_025769895.1 Lactarius psammicola
GCGATGACTTTGTTATATTACTCCGTCGCCTTGGCTCGTTGTTGAGCAATGTCAATTCATCGATGAAAACCTTCCCATCATTCCCCTCCATACATCGTTCCGCGATTTCCTCACAAATAAAGAGAGGAGCGGCGAATTTTGTGTCGGCCTTCGTGATGCTCACCGTCAATTGGCCCACTCCTGTCTCAATCTACTGCTCAAACACCTCAAATTCAACATCTGCGATCTCAAAACATCATATCTTGCCAATAATGACGTGACAGACCTTAACTCCCGCGTTGATCAACACCATCTCACCTGCTCTGTTGTACAGCCTGCCGTTTCTGGGACGATCATTTGAAACATATTGGTTTCGAAACCGATCTGTTTGGAAAACTTCGAACTTTGTTTGAGAAGAAACTTCTGTTTTGGTTGGAGGCCCTTAGCTTGACGAACTATGTGGGTGTTGCTTTGGCAGCGTGCGAGGCTCTGAAGGTGTGGTTAGCCTCTGGTCAAGTTGTGAGTATATCCATTGTTGATTGACGGGTAAGGCGAAAAATTAATAGCCACGATCGCAGCAGCCGGTCTCTCAGATGGAGCTAGAGAAGTTCAGGTCGTCGTCGATGATAATCCGTGTTCGTACAGTATTTCGGGGGTGCCATTGCAAAGAGCGCACCACATGTGTATCTTTCTGCTACTACCATTTGCGCCGACTGGTTCTCTTGTCTCTGTACATTATTCCAGTTCATTTCCTCGAATGTTGCGCGTGGGAACGGGGGCGTTTGTCTCATTGGCCATCATTAAAGTTGGTGATTTCAACAGTTGGCGGCGATGTGCGTTCCGTCGCAGTCTCACCAGATGGCCAGCGCATCGTCTCGGGCTCTTCCGATGGAACTATTCGTGTGTGGAACGCCACGAACGGGCGAGACAGCGGCAGGCCCATTTGCTGGACACACGGATATGGTCTTTTCGGTGGCGTTCTCGCCAGATGGCCAGCCTCATCGTCTCAGGTTCAGGCGATCAAACAATTCGTGTGTGGAATGCCACGACGGGAGAGACGGAGGCAGGCCCATTCACTGAACACACGGGTTCGATCGTTTCTGTGAAATTCTCTCCAGATGGCCACCGCATCGTCTCGGGCTCGGGCGATCAAACAATTCGTGTGTGGAATGCCACGACTGGAGAGACAGATGCAGGCCCATTTACCGGACACACGGATTCGGTCTGGTCTGTGGCATTCTCGCCAGATGGCCAATGCATCGTCTCAGGCTCACGTGATCGAACAATTCGTGTGTGGAATGCCACGACGGGAGAGACAGTGGCGGGCCCGTATACTGGACACACTGGTTTTGTTGAGTCTTTGGCATTCTCGCCTGATGGTCAGCGCATCGTCTCAGGCTCAGACGATCGAACAATTCGTGTGTGGAACACCACTACGGGAGAGATAGCGGCAGGCCCTTTTACTGGACATACGGATTCGGTGATGTCTGTGAAATTCTCGCCAGATGGCCAGCGCATAGTTTCAGGCTCGCACGATAGAAGAATTCGTGTGTGGAACACCACGACGGGTGAGACAGTGGCAGGCCCATTCACTGGACATACGGGTTCGATCTTTTCTGTGGCATTCTCGCCAGATGGCCAGTACATCGTCTCAGGCTCAGGCGATCAAACAATTTGTGTTTGGAACGCCACTACGAGAGAGACAGCGACACGCCCATTTACCGGACACACGGATTCGATCTTTTCTGTGGCATTCTCGCCAGATGGCCAACGCATCGTCTCGGGCTCGGACGATCGAATAATTTATGTGTGGAACGCCACGACAGGAGAGACAGTGGCGGGTCCGTTTACCGGACACACGGATTCGATCTTTTCTGTGGCATTCTCGCCAGATGGCCAACGCATCGTCTCGGGCTCGGAGGATCGAATAATTTATGTGTGGAACGCCACGACAGGAGAGACAGTGGCGGGTCCGTTTACCGGACACACGGATTCGGTCAGGTCTGTTGCGTTCTCGCCAGATGGGCAGCGCATCGTCTCAGGCTCGGACGATCGAACAATTCGTGTGTGGAACACCACGATCGGAGAGACAACAGCAGGCCCGTTTACTGGACACACGTCTTGGGTCTTGTCTGTGGCATTCTCGCGAGATGGACAGCGGATCGTCTCAGGCTCTTCCGATCGAACAATACGTTTGTGGAACGCCACTACGGGAGAGACTGAGGCAGGCCCATTTATTGGACACGTGGATTCGGTCGTGTCTGTGGCATTCTCGCCAGACGGCCAGCGCATCGTCTCAGGCTCGGATGATCGATCGATTCGTGTGTGGAACTCCACTACGGGAGGGACGTTGGCAGGTCCATTTACTGGACACACGGATTCGGTGTATTCTGTGGGATTTTCGCCAGATGGTCAGTGCATCGTCTCAGGCTCCACTGATGAAACAATTCGTGTGTGGAACGCCACTACGGGAGAGACAGCGGCGGGCACGTTTACCGGACACACGGATTCGGTCTGGTCTGTGGCATTCTCGCCAGATGGCCAACGCATCGTCTCAGGCTCGGACGATCGAACCATTCGTGTATGGAATACCACGACGGGGGAGACAGTGGCGGGACCCTTTATTGGACACACTGATTTGGTCTATTCTGTGGCATTCTCGCCAGATGGGCAGCGCATCGTCTCAGGCTCGCAAGATCGAACAATTCGTGTTTGGAACGTCTCGACTATAGAGACAGCGGCCGGCACATTTACTGGACACGTGGATTCGGTCGAGTCTGTGGTATTCTCCCCTGATGACCAGCGCTTCATTCCATCAGAACGCAGATCAAATCGCGCATTAAATACTACGACAGCAAATACAGTAACGACGAGACGTGCCGACTTCACTGATCAGTCCATTATCAATGACGAAGGATGGATATGTGGTGATAATGGTGAACTTTTAGTGTGGATCCCTCTAATACACAGGGCACATCTCCACCGCCCAAGTAATTTATGGGTTGCCGGCGAAAATGAAACCCGAATTGATCTTTCCACTTCCGTTTATGGTCCCAGTTGGACTACTTGTATTGACGCCTAGATAGAACTCCCATAGCAATCCGTAGTTTTTTTAGGCAGTCTGAAGTGTAATATTCTTTTGTTGAAACGGTGTGTTCACGCGAGAGTCACCTCGGCGTCGGACATCTCGGCGTCTGGCATCGCCCGCGTCTCAAGTGCGAGTATGAGTGCTTGTAACATGATCGTTGTTAGTTACCTAGCCACAGTGATATGATCAGCGATAATCCCTATGTTACAAGTTATTTCACGTGTATTTATGACGCTCTTTAGGGTGTACTTAAGGACGTGTTCTGTACGCCTGGCACCCCACTCGTTAACACTCAAGTGGTGTGCTAGAAACATCCCATAACACGCTGCATTTCATCATCTTTGTCGCGCGTTCACTCTAACCCTCACCGTCTATTTGTCAGCTCAGTCCGGAATAGAGAGCCTGCGGCGAGGAACATCTCTGCCACCTGGTTTACGTTGTGCGGGCTGTATGTATCCTGTCGGTTAGACCTCAATTGTGGTGAACGCTTCCAAGCTTGCCGATACACTCATGCTACGAGTCACAGTATCCACGGCGAGACCTGTAGATGATCGTATTGGTGACAAATTCTTGATTTGCCTCTATCAGCAGCTCACTGCCTTTACACTGGAGACCGGATAGGCCTTGAGCATGTGCGTCAATTCGTAGCGTTGGGGCACGAACGGGGCTGCTTTTCAAGTTACATTGGAGTATTTTGCACCGCCACTTGTGATTCCTTCACAGCCATTGAGGGCGCCACACCACATCGACTCGGAGTAGTATTGCATCAAATCGGAGTATTTCATCCCTATCTATCGACGTTCTCAACCCGCAACCTTTCCCCACAACTACTACCCAGAGCACTGTCATCTTTTCATATCAAACCCAAAATACAGTAGACAAAACCAAAACAGCCGGGGACAGCAACGCTCAGAAAACCAGTGGGACAAGCACGACATTATGGCGGGCCGAAAGCAACATGGTCGAGGTGGGGGTCGTGGCTACCGCGGAGGTAGAGGCTTCGGTCCGAGTCGTGGCGGTGGCGGAGGTGGTCGTGGCGGTGGCAGTCGCAGTCGTGGTCGAGGGGGCTATGTGGCGTTGCACGAGATCGATGGCGATTTTGTCGTCGACCCTGTTCCTTTTCGTACGTCCGGCCCTCCCTCCTAGCGCATGCCCTTCATGGTCTGCGCATTGCAGACCCCAGGGATAACCCGTGTCGCGGCGCGGCGCCTCCTAGCGCAAGGGGATACAAACGCGCGGGAAAAGGATGTGGGTCCGGACTTGTTTATGTGCTGGACCACTCGGACAGCGTGGACAACAGCGACTACTACTACTCGAGATACTCGGCGCCTGTGCAAGGAGCCAGTCCCCGGCCCTGGCTTGTCTCGCGGGAACGGATGCCAGCGTTGGCGCGGTCGGTGGGGGATTGCCGGCCCAGACACAGACCTGTTGGAGCCCAAAGACCGCTGCTGGAAGCGCCATCTTGAGTCGATACTATGCAGTGGGAACACATCCCTCTCGCAACTACTCTACGAAGACCGCCCGTTCCTCAAGCCCATCACGTTCGTGCAGTCCTAAATAACCCCAACCCTGTTTTTAAGAGATGAAGAAATATTCAAGCCGTGGCAGAAGAAGCAGGTCCGTCCTTTTGTCTCTGTAGCTCCGGGCTTGGCGTTGATGCCTTTTTCTTTTCGGTTTTAGGTGAACGAGAGGCTAGCCATGTTCCTACTGCCGAGCGCGTCTATCGGATTTTCCATGGCGGAAATGCGGCCCCCCAACCGTCAGAATCATTATCCGACGAGGAAGAGCTCTTGGAGATTGATTATACAGACTTGGGCAATTTCGTGAACGAAATCGAGGCTGCGGCTGCCTCTTCAATGAAAATGAAAACTGCTACTCCCGCCGCCGCGACCGCCGCGACCGATATAGCCATGAGTGTCCAGAAGGACGAATACCAGCCAGTCGTAACTGCAATCGAGGAGGAACCTACAGGCTTCTATATTGATACCAAGCCATCACCAGTGCAAGACTCGTCCATATCAACTAATGACATCGCAGTGGAGCATTGCAGCACTGGTATACTGGGCGAAGACATTGGCGAAGTTGACGACGAAGAAATCATCGTATACGTCGCACCTCATTCCCGAAATGGCAAACTCGCTTCTGCCCACACCCAATCTTTTCCCCCATATGCAACAACACTTCCTCCTGCCCCTGTCCCTGCCCCTGTCGAAGCGCCAGCCCATCAGAAAACGTACGATTCCCCGCACACGCCGTACCTCCCATCAGAGCCTGAGCTCGAGCTCTGGCTAGATCGAGTCCCAAAAGACATCATCGTCCCATTGCCGGCACCAGCACCTGCGCTAGCTTTCAAGGACCTTTTCTTCTCCCTCCATTCCAACTCTCCCAAAGCGATGCACCGCGTGCGATGGCCGCGGCGGATTGCGCACCGGGGGGCGGAGCGGAACGCTATGTTCGGCTCATTCGGCGCGATCCAGGCGAAGGCGACCCTGCGCGAACTGGACCCGTGGCGGGCCGAGTCGCGCCGTGGCGATTCGGACGTGGACTGGGGTGGTTCGACCTCCGGGCTGGCCGACGTTGAGGAGAGCGGGGAGGACGACGGTGGCATGCTAGTCGACCAGGACATAAAGGCCGATGCGATGGTTGCATTTGTACGGAGTATGGGCCTCACCGGGAAAGCACATGTCAGCGTGGGTGACTTGGAAGACGAGGTGAGGATCCGCCTGGAAGATGTGGATGAGGACGAAGAGGAGAATGAGGGTGCGAGTGGCAGCGATGGCGAAGATGTCGACACGGAGTTGGAGTTGGCCGATGGTTTGCAGGGGATCCTAGCTGTGGAAGGCGAGGACGAAGACGAGGTGGCTTCGAGAAGCTCTTCTGTCGAGGATAGTGACGACGATACCTCAGATGACGAGGAAGTGATGCCGAAGAGGTCGTTCCAGGCACGCCTTGAACGAGTTTGCGGTCGGACTGCCGGACAGCCCATCAAGGACATGATGCGGGGAGAGCTGAACCAAGAGCGGGAGCTCGATGATGATCTGAACTCGGACTCGGACTCAGACATCGACGATGAAGACAGCTACATCGCGCAGAAACTGGTACGCGATCTTCACGAGTCTTCTCTGAGCGGCGGCTGATGCACCTGTACCGCAGAGATTCCTTGATGAAAACGACGATATCCTCCGCGCCAACGATCGCAAGCAGAGAAACCGCGTGTTCCGAGCGATCCACAGCGGCAAGTTCGAGGTGGTTGATGTCGACTTTATCGACAGTTCACCGAGTGCGTGCTCTCTACATACATTTTCGTTGACTGGGGGTCCCGCCTGCTCATCCTTGGGCTTCTACGTGCGCCTTGTTCTTGTCGCACAGAACGCAAGAGGGACAAGTACAAGTACATCCCTGCGGAACTCCGCGATCAATGGGAGCGCGACCGCAAGAAGAAGGCCGGGCGCAAGCGTCTGCGCGAGCTAGAGCGAGCCGCAGCCGCAGGTCAATTCAAGCCTACAAAAAAGAAGAGGAAGGGCAAAAAGGAGCGCAAAGCAGCCCAACGGGCGGCAGCAGCGGCGGCAGACGTCAGCCTCGAGACGATCGTCGTTAGTGATTTCCCGGCCCCGGCTTATGGGCCGGTAGCCAGCCTAAGCCAGACGTCAGCGGCCGTGCTGGGCTTGAGCCGAGGAGTGGCCCACCGTGGCTCATGGCCCCGGCTTTGGATATGGTAAGCCATTCCCATCGGCTGTGGCCCGGGCATCCGTTTTGGTGGGCCTTGGGCCATGGCCCGTCAGCTCAAGGCTCAAGCCGTCCTCACAACTGATCTTCGCACTTTTTTACTTCTCATCTTGATTCACCCAGGCTGTATTATAGTACAAACAATGGATTTGTTTTGTTTTTTCCCCCTATACCATGTCGTCCCATCCAACCCGCAGGATACAGCTGACTGCAAAGTTGACCGCCGAAAACGTGGGTGATCTGGAGCTGACCACGCATCATAGGGTTATCGCATCAGGCTTGGCTTCTCCACAGCCTCAAGATACACCTGTCTCCCTCACACCCTCTTCGACTATTTCTGACTTGGTTTGTGAGCCTCTGGAGTCAACATCGGCATCGGCAACAAGCAACAATCTAGATTCCTCCATCAATCATGTGGACGCTCAGACCCCATCTAATAAGCGGCCACGCCCTCACCCCTTGTCGCGCAAGACCACTATCACCAATGACGACCCTGATCTCACAGATTGATACGGATTGCGGAAAGTATGGGACCTTACTAATACTTATGACCAGGTTAGTAAGAGTATATGTGTCATGGACTTATTGTATCAGTCAGCAGTAGAATCACATGTCTTCATAGACTGTGAGGTAGTATTGCTATTCGTTACTCAGATTGGAGAGGAGCTTTAAAGCTACCTCGATATATGTATATAAGTTGTCGTACTGAGACCAAGGCTCTTCAGCTTGGTCTTCTTCAATTTCACTTCCAACTTGTATCCTTTCTCTCGCAGTAGGAATTCCATTGCTCCCTATTCCTTGTCATCGACAGACGCAAGTACACGAAATATTGTCTTGTTGTCCTGAGTTGTGTACTCTGCTAAGTCACATACTCAGTAGTACTGAGTCGCATCTAAATTGCCTAAGTCAGGCCTACGCCATGAAAGCGTAACATTAAGACCAAGCTCTCAACCGTGGCGACCTTTCCGACAACCGCAGAACGTTGGGTTAACTTTCAACCCTACTTCATCAAACGAAGGGGAGCAAGGAATGTACCCACCAGATATCTCAAAGCTGCAAGGTGGAGGACAAACGTTGGACCTGAAGGATATTACGTAGACACTTCAAGACCGAACTGTTGGTGTCCAGTTGAATTCAATTTCGAAGCAATTTGCTGGACTTGTATCAGAGAGAACCCAAGAGGAAATAATTGGGAAGTAGTTGCACCTGCTGAGGGCAATTTACGTTGTGATATTCACACAAACGAAGTAGTAATCCGATTGGAGTGGGGACCTATCGACGGTGCACCTGAAGAAACGCACTCTACCAATTCACGAACGCTGGCTCCAAGCGAAGCAAGTCAAGAGACTGAAGAATCAGGGGAAGAAGCCGACGAAGACGAGGAACAAGAAGAGGCCATTGAACAAATCGCGGAACTCACTAACCAAATTCAAATAGTAGAAGAACCCGAAAGAATTCAAGTAATGGCCACTGAAACTATACAAGAACCTGTTTGAGAACGGATCGAAGTACCGAATGAGCAGATGTTTATCAATCCAGAAACTGGACATGTGATGACAGCAGATGATATTGCATTATATTGAGCAATTGGATCTGATCGCCCCGATCCTCCTTCAGGGGGAGGAGGAGGACCCCCAGGAGGAGGAGGACCCCCAGGAGGAGGAAGAGGACTTCCCAATGGAGGAGGAGGATTCCCAGGAGGAGGATTCCCAGGAGGATTCCCAGGAGGTGGATTCCCAGGAGGAGGACCTCCAGGAGGTGGACTGCCTGGCGGAGGAATACCACCTGTAGGGGTACCCGGGCATCAATCAGACAAATTTATCGGAAATGCCCCGCAAATATTCACCGGAGATAGACTCAAGGCAGATGAGTTCATAACTCAATGGTCATTATACTGGGGAGTAAACAATAACAACCCATCATAACTAATGCTTACCGACGATCAATGCTGTTCCTTACATACATTCAAGGAAAAGCCATAACGAATGGGTCATGAACATGAGCCAATGGCTCAATCAACAAGTGACCGGTGGGAGTACCAGAGCAACACCAGACTTATGGGTCGAAAACTGAAAGAGCATTCAGAAGAAGATTCGCGAATACGCTCGAACAGGAACAAGCACAAGGAGCGTTTAAAACGAGGTCTAAAAATGAAGGACAGAGATCTTGACACGTACATCACGGAGTTTGAAACTTTGGCACGACAAGCGGGATATCGGTTAAGTTTCATTCAAACTATTGATCTGTTTACCTATGGACTGCCGCGACCCTTGTTTGAAAAGGTGTTCCAATTGGATGACCCACAAACATTTGAGGAATGGAAGGAAGCTGTCAGACAAAGACAACAAAAGTATATCCATATGAAGGCAAAATTGGATGCCCATAGAGGTCAAATGCCAAAACCACAAGGATTCACAAAACAAAGGAACAATGCCTGGAAACCTTCCAAACCCTAATGCGATGGATACGTCAGCTGATAGAAGCAGAGCACGATTGGCGGGATCCGAAGACATTGATTACAACCAGCACCCTATTCCCCACCTAATCGAGGAAGAGGTAGGGGAGGAAGGTCGAATGGAAGAGACATCACGTGTTACAATTGTGGGAAGAAAGGACATATCAGCCGCAATTGTTATCAAACACAAGGACAAAATCAAAATAGCCAGGGACGATCCATAGACACCGAACCAGTAATCATACAAAACACAGTATCTGGGATGACGGAAGAGGAACAAGCCCAATATTGGATGGGACAAGTGGCCAAATTGGGAGACGGAGTCAAAGATCTAATCCTAAAAGATCTGTGGACGAAAGAGGGTTTTCAGGACGCCTGAACCCATTGGCCTGGGTGAGGGCGGTTAATTGTAATTCTGTTTATTATCACACACTATGTTACGTGTCTACTGGCATGTGGCTCGACTTGAGCGACGGATAGGCGATACTACCAAAGACGACTTAGCGATATGACGGCCTTCGTGGCACGTGATCGTGAGAGTAAACAGCAAGCCCTAGTCGTGGGACAATACTGACTCGAGGATGATAACGATGAGGCAGACTCCTATCAAGAGGAGCGCAAGACTTATCCCAACAAGGGAAGATAGAACGAGTATAGACAGAGTAGATTGAAGAAGACCAAGCTGCGGACTGCAGTGCAGCTTGGCTAACCTTATATACATGTACACGAGGGCTTAAAGCGCCTCTTGAATGGTAAGTAACCACCAATCGCATACAGTAAGGTTATCGTAATAGTCCGTCCGAGTCATAGATATTGTACAATGACGAGCCAATCACATACCTCACCCTTATTGTACAGTACTGGGTTTATCGGAACCATTATCTGTGAGTCACATACCACTTATCACATGTCAGGAGTCCGGGGATACAAGCTACCCGGACCTCGCATTGTAACATCACCCCCCTTTTCAGGAAGGATGCCCACATCCTAGTACCCTCGACTTCGATGAAACTCTTGCTGGTCCGCGCCGTTCCCAGATATCTCGGGGTCTCCGAGTTGTCC
>WTXK01001082.1:0-10299 GCA_025769895.1 Lactarius psammicola
TATTGTACTTGCAACAAGGTTCATTGTGCCCCATGCGTCGGCTCGCAGCCTCCATACACGTGCTCATGCTGCCTGGAGGATTGCTGGCCATGCATCGCGCCAACTACCATTCCGGCTTGCCGCTGCTGCAAGCTCATGGCCTCGACTTGCGTTTCTGCCGCACCTGTATTGCCTGCGGCGCTGGCCCCACTTCCTGCGCACACGACTGACGTGGCGTTCACTTCTCTGGCTGGTGGCATCATTGACAGGGCCAATGCCCTCTTATTTTGGCGCACCAAGCTTGGACACGCTCTCTCTGCTCGTGTGGCCGCTGATGGGTATGTCGAGTTTGTTCAAGCTCGATATGCCGATCTTCTTGGTGAGGTTGTGGGTCCGCCGACTGGTCCATCAGCTAGCGGCCTGGCTCCCAAACACGTGAGGACCACTGCCGGTGCGAAGGGAAAGGGTAAGGTGCACGCTGAGCCGATGGAGGAAGATGATGAGGTTGCCAAAGTTTTGGGTCTGGCCGATGCCACAGAGAGTGAGGACAGGCCAGGTGAGGTGTAGTTAGCCTCAGGCATCTGTAATTTCTTTTAGATGTTTTTCTGAGTCGCTTGTAAAATACTATGATTGGCCTCTGAATGCAATATTGTTGCGGTAATCTTGCGCCTCTTTTGCACGTCGCTGCGGAGGCTATAACTGGTGTCGCAAGTATCGTCGACCCTTGCCGATCTTTGGCTGCGCTGCAGGGATCCGTGCACATCTGGCACTACTTCCAAAGCCTTGTGTTTGCACTTATTTTTGACTGGAGTACTCCCGACTAGTCTGCCTCGCTTGCCTCTGTGCATGTTGCTGTGGGACCTGTAATCACTACCATAGACGTGACACACCATCCTTAGTTTTCGGCCGAAGTTGTGGAATCTGCACAACCATGGCATGTTTATGAACTGGCTTTGCACTTGAGGTGTCTTGGAGTGTGCCGTTTACTGTACTAGGGGCTGTATCTCTCCTCCCCACTGAAAAACTTTGGCTGCCCTCAGCCGATCGGCCACTTGGGTGATCCTTGGCCAAAGTGCGCTATCAGCGCGCCCACTGTCGATCAGTAAGGCGGTCTGGGTCTACTGTATGGGCCTATAAGTGTGTAAAGGGGTAATGTTAGGGGGGCCTCTGATAATCTTCTCCTGCACAACCAGACCATGGCTGATTCCCTCCTGCTTGGTGGTGAGCCCAACGAGGTCAACAATGCTCCTCACAACGCCTTTCACCTTGCCAAGGAAAGCCTCTTGCAATTCGGGAAGTCCTGGCCACTCGTCCCTCACCGCTCTGAGGATGTTGCCCAATTTCTGCGTGACTTCTACTCTTCCTGGGTATGTTCTACGTTCCTCTGGTCTCCTCACTCCTGACATTGTCTAGCACAATGTCAAATGGCTTGCTGAATTTGCTGAGGCTGGCGGCCTAGATGAAACCACCTGTGCCCTCCGGACCAAGATTGAGGAAGTCACTGCCCTGTTCACCAAAGTCGACTGGCTCATAGAGTTTCCAGCAGTTGTGGGCGGTCTTTGTGATTGCCTAATTCACCACTCTGCCGCACTCTGTCATGCTCAGGCTAAAGTCATAGAGCAATGTGTCGACAAGTGCCTTTTTGCGGATCGCGTCCCTGATCCTTATGAAATTGCCCTTGTGGTGATTCACGAAATGCACAATTCTGGGAAGATCAGTACTTTCGACTTCAAATGGCACTGATGCTGCCTTTTCATTGCCAGACAAGAAGATGTGCTGCTGAGGGACAGTCCAAGGGGCTTGTTTTCGGCTGTAGGCGAAGGTAGTGGATAATGTGCTGAAGCCAGAAATCTTGTAGTGGAAATGTGTACTTGCAAATGAGACAATGCCTTTAATTATCACCTCACTTGTCAGCAAAAGAATCACTTAGTCGGCTGCGGCAGTAGATATAGAGGGCAAAAAGGAGATCTTTGGCCAAATGTCCTATAAATGAGCGAAGTCGCTGTCCTGTTCCTCAGAATTCGTTTCTTCTGCTGCCTACCACGCCATGTCCGAACAAGCTACTCCCAACACTCCTAACGCCTTGAACGCTCGTGCATGTGAAGTCTTTAAACTGGCAAAGCGCAGCCTCATCAATATTGCAGACACCCGACCTGAGGCACTGCTCCATAGCCATTCTGTAATGTCTTGGCTCCATTGGTTCTACAGTGTATGGGTAAGCGACCTTCGTCCCGTCTTACTTTTCTTTCTTCCTGAGTGTCTTTAGAAACTGGTCAAGTTGACGGCCAGTTTCGCCAATGCTCCCGGTCTCGGCCAAAGGCTACTTGATATTCGTGCTAAAATCGAGGTGGAGGCTTGTCCGTACGCGACATTAGACTGGATCCACTTGTTTCCTAGGATCTCTGCAGGTGACAGTGAGCGCCTCATCCTATTCTTCTCCACCCTTAATCATGCCTATGCCAGCGCCTTGATGATTGGTCCTCCGCTTGCAGGCGAGCCTTGTGCTGCCTTCGGCCTTGCCATGGCTGACTTTGAAGATCTTTTCTTGAAGGGGATGATCACCGAAGACAAGTTCGATTGGTGCCAACGCAAACTAGTGCGCACTGAAATTGACTTCAATATGGAATGCATTGCACTTGTGCAGGTCCCGATTCCTGGCCAACCTGCGCCTCCCTGCCTTGGTGAGTTTCCGTCTTTCTTGCTTCTTGGCCTAGTTAAATGTTTGTATACAGGTGATGGTGCATACTTGACTTGTTCTTGCCCCTGTCATACAAGTGCTGTTGGCACTGGAGTTAGTTCTGCGTCTGTGGTGAGTGGTCCTTTGGGAAAAACTAGCATGTAAGGTGAAGGGAAGCGTATAGTAAAGTGAGGGGATAGTACAGCAAATGTTTTCGATATGTCCAATAAAGATCCCTCCCGATTATTCTTCAAACTCTGGGCTGGTTTTTATTTTTAAAGTGAGGTGAAGCAAAATCTGTGTATTGTACTGCCGAGCGGGCCTGCCAACTGGAACAATTATGCTCAGAGCTAGGGAAGCTGACCAAGGTGGTACTCTCACAATGCCTACACATGCTTAAGACGCTATCTGCAGTGGTCGTTCCACATGTCATCACCGCGCTTGACTTCCACTTGGGCGAAACAGCTCAGTAAGTAGAAGTTCGTAAAACTAAAGCGACTATCGGCTAAAGGAAAAATAAAGAAAATCTGAATCTGCTACTCAAAAGTTTTCACAAGTCCAAGGGAATATTCCTCCCCACTGCAATTGTTATTCTTCTTCATCATCTGAGTTTACTTCTGGGCCGAGATTGGCTGGGTCGTTGTCATTATCTTCGGCTACCCCTGAATCTTGTTCTTGGTTTTCATCTGGATTGGCCGAAGTGCTTGATTCCAGCTCTAGCAGATGGGCAACGGATATGTTGATGTGCTATTCAAGGTCAGGTATGTCAATACTTTCGCAAGCTTGATACGGTACAACTCTGAATGCTGCTATGAGACTGTGCAGCAGAGTCCCATTGAGTTTGCATATGATATATGTGCCGCCTTGGTTTCTTGAAACCATAACTATCGGCCTGAAATAGCAAGGTCACATCTTGTGGTTTAGTGCCTTCTCTATTGCCATGTTGCACACCAGTATGAGGTCGCCACGCTTAAAGCCAAAATCGTGGATAGTTGCAGTGTGTTCTTTCTCAAAGTGGACAGCCACATGGTTGCGGTGCTCATAGACTCTCGCCCTAAGCCAAGCCAAGTCTTCTTGTCATTTCTGTAATGCTATGGCCCTTCGCGCAATAAGATTTGTCATAGAGAGTAGTGAGTTTGGTGGTGGTAATAGGTAGTTTGCTTCCACCACATCGAAGGGCAGTATGGGGTGCGCTCCTGTTGCCACGAAATAGGGTGAACAACCCATGCGCTTCTGGGGGGTGACCCGCTCCGACCAGAAGACAGAGTGAGTGACTTGTGACCATCAACTCTGTTCTCCATCAGCCGATTTGAAGAGTGCCTGTTGTACATCAAAGTGTGCACGCTTGACTATGCCGTTCATGTGAGAGTTGTAGCCGCTGATCCTGATGTGTTTAACGTGATACTTGCGCTCCAGGTACGAGAGAGTGGCAACAAAGGGCTTGCCGTTGTCAGATACAATTTCCATTAACGTGCCCCAGCGACACAAGATGTCTTAAAAGATCCAGTTGCCGAGGGCTTGAGCGGTTTCTTTATGTAGCATCTGGAACTCTGGATAGTGTGTTAATGAGCATTGGCCTTGGACTATGTAGGAATAACCCCTGGAGTGAGGGAGGTGCATGGTATCCATATACATCTTCGCAAAGAGTGGTGCTGGCATCACGACAATGGGCAGGATCAAGACTTGACGGGTTTGGCGGACTTGGCATATGTGACATGTGCGCACATATCAGGCAATATCATGGCCCATAAACAGCCACCAATATCACTCCATAACCAGGGCTCGCGTTGCATAAAACCCTCAATGGCCTACATTGTTGTGTGTGGCTATGACCACTTCAATGCGCTTTTGCTTGTATAACACCCACTTGTGGGCACCTTGTGGATCTCACTTCCAGAGAATGTGGTCATCAATGAAGAATTTGGATGCAAACCGGACTAGGTGGGCATACTCATTTTCTGCCATATCGGTTGGCTGCTTGAGGAATTCTAGCCAGTTGTGGGCTTGCTCCAGCCACTTATTGGCCCGTGTTGCTGCAAAACTTCTCGGGACTAGGTGGTAGTTCAGCTCAGAGCTGAGTGCGTTGTCCATATCCATGGCATGAATTGCGACTCCAGTTGCAAGCATATATAGGAGTTGGTTCGACTTTGGCGCTTCAATCGGCTCATTTATCATGTGCATAAATCCATAGAGGTTGTCAATCCAATTGTTGAAGTCTTCTTCATCATCACTTTCTTCAATATCACCTGGTTGAGGCGGACGTCGTGAGAGGCCATCGGGGCCATGATGTTTGCCTGGAACATGCCTAAGCTCGAAGTGGAAAGTTAAAATAGAGACTATCCAGTGGTTTATGCTGGCCGAAGGGGAGATGTCTGGATTGTTGAGCATGCCTTTGATATATCTTGCGTCGACCTCTACTACTAGATTGCAGATGCCGACAAGAAAGATCTTGTAAGCATGAAGGGCATGGTAGAGTCCGTACAGCTCCAGTTTCGGCTGAGAGAAGCAACACTCTCGGTCATTGAGCGGAAGGGAACCAAAGCGAGCATAGTACTGTTTCTTGGGCATGTTCAGGTCCATTTGGCATAGATAGAAACCTACCGCCACCATAGAGGTGTCAACCGTGAGGATGACTGGGGAGTCAGACGAATAGTCGATCGGCTGAAGCACAGGAGAATTTAGTAGGGCTTGTTTCAAGTCCTCTTGGGCCGCTAGTTGGTTGGTGCCGAACTCAAAGGGAACTCCCTTATGTGTGAGATGTACCAAGGTGTTTGCACGCTTGGCAAAATTTTGAATGAATATGCGACACACTCCCACAGTGCCAGGGAATGCGTGGACTTCAGATAGGTCCTTGCATGGGCCCCACTTGATGATTTTGTCTATGCGCACCAGCTCGGGTAATCAGCCAAGAGGTGTGCATCTGTGTCCAACCGCAGTGATTTCTTCTGCACATAGAGTGGACTTGTACCCACTAAAAGTCCCTCCTGAATACTTGACTCGTTGCACTACTCTGTTGACGCCTTGGAGGTGTTCCCATACAAATCTTCAAATGCCTGGGTTTTCAGGTATGCATTCTTCTGTTCCATCTTCAAGTAGGTACTGTCCCGTGGGCCCTTGGATTGGCACATCATCAATATAGGGAACGGTCGTTTCGGGTATTTCGGGCTGCAAGATATAAGTGACGTTGTCATGGAAGATCAGAACTGAGTTTGTCCAGCCCATGGGCAGGGTCATGAGGCGAAGCACACCGAATGGGGATTGGAAAGTAGTGAGATCGCGCAAGTTGGTTGAAATGCTGCGCTCATTGTAGCCGACGTAGAGATCTAGCATACCTCCGCATGCTCATCCAGTGAAGTGTTCGCCGATCTGATTGGTAAATGGGGTGACACCTGCATGCTTGATCATGACTTTGTTAAGTAGCTCTAAGCTGTGTACAATGCGAAGCAATTTCCCATCTTTCTTGACCACACAGAACCACCGCGAGCGATAGGATGAGTTGGAGGGCTTGTAAACTCCTGCGTCGATCTTATTTTTGATAAGCCAACAGACTTCATCATAGATGCCTGGTGGAATCAGTATATTGCACTGTGCTCAGGGTTTGTGTGGAATCGTCGGGATTTCGATCGGTGGAAAGTAGTCTTTACAGAAATGGCCTCGCTCTCAGTCGGTCCAAGCGAAGGCACCATTCTGTAGACACATGAATTGATGGATTAATTTTCTTTCTTCTGGCAAAAGGAAGGTCCCAGAGTGGGCGCGATCGAATTGCTCTTTGCATTCTAAGGTGTACCTACCAGTGGACATGAATTCCTTTGGCTGAACTGGTAGTTGGGGTAAGTCTTGTAAGGGGTCGCCCTTAATTTCACATATGATGTGGAATCGGCTGGGGAGCTCAGTTTCAATCGGCCGAATCTTGAGCACCACTGGCTTATACTTTTTGCCAGCAAATATTGCAAGGGGAAGCTTTGCTTGCGAAAAGGAAATATATGGCACACCATTTTGAGGAATATTGTGATGGTTATCAGACTGAGGCGAGAAAGAGGATAGATAAGAATTAAAAATTGGCACATCAGCGTTGCATAGAGATAGATAGGCTGCAGCAAGTTCTTTTCATGTTGTAGTGGCAAGTAGTGGTGCACAAGCCTCGACTGAGACTTGCCTTTCGTTGCGGTCAAATTCTAGTGATATTGCAAGCTCTCCTTGGTGCGGGACCAAATCATCGATACTCAAAAATCCGCTACCTGAGGTTGGTTCTTGGGCACTAGCTTGTGTCACTCCAAGAACTGATAGCTTCCTTGCTTAATTGTAGGTATGGTCACTTGCTTGCTGGTGTTAGGATCAAGGATGGTAATGGTTTGATGTTTGTCACGATAATTGCGAACCACTGATTGGGTTAGTATGTCAAAGGGTCAGCCAAGCAAGATGTCATAAGCGGGCGAGTGCAGGATGTGGACTTGCAAATACAGTGTGATTTCACCGACAAGGAAGGGGACGTTTCAGGCTAAACCCAGCGATTGATTGACTCCACCATTCGCTGAAACCATATTGAGGTGGATGCTAGGATCGTAAGGTAGTGCCAAAGCGGTGCAGACCTCTTCTGACATTGCAACAATTTGACATCCCAGGTCTAGTATTGCCTTAACTTTCTCTTGATTGTCCACTACTGGAAGTATCATGTGAAGTGAGTTTGATTCTGCCACCACTTCGATGGTGTCTTGTGAATACTGCTCGTTAGTTGGGTGGGACTTCAGAAACGCCTCATATGGATCGGCAATAATTGTTGCATCTGTGGGCAGTACTCAAGTTGCAGCTGAGAAAGATGCTGGCATATGCGCCTCTTGTGCAGCCAATCTATTGGCTTTCGGCTCCTCTTTGGTTACTTCTTCAATCATTGCCTGCATTGCATCTTGAGTGATGCACTGCCTAATGGTCGCATTGGCAACTTGGGTCCAGAGCTCTGGAGCCAGGGAGAGTAGTTTGCGTTGCGTTACTGTAACTTGTGTATCCATGACTCAGTTGTAGACGCTTTGGGCCACGTTCTCATCGTAGATCTTGGCCATAGTAGTGTACGCTTGCTCATTCTTGCGTGGAAATGTTGGTCGCTGGGCCGGTCTCGCTGCCTCAGCCAGGTTACTGTTAGTCGCATCTGATGCTGTTGTGTACAGGTGAACCACTGGAGTCACTTTGTGGTCAATGCTTGCCGTCATTTCTTGGCTTACTTGCACCAAGTGAGGTGGTTGTTCTTGTTGTGACTTCAGCTGGCTCGCTGCACTGGCCAAAGTACTCACCTCTGCTATTTGGGTGCTAGTTCCACCAGCTTGTGCAGACTGAGACTTTGCTCCTGCTCTAGTTCTCAGATTAAAATGTCGCCTTAGCACATAGACGCCAGGTTGTCCAGCCTTGGGACATTGATCTTCAAATCACACTGACTTTCCTTTCGTCGGCTGTTTGTCTGCTTTGTACATTTGAGCCAACATTTTGAGGAGCATTTGTGCCACTCCAGCTTGGTTTGGGTTCCGTCAATGGTATTCATCCATGCAATCGCGAAGCCAGGCACAAGTGATATCTCGAGGGACCATTGAACCAGAGGGCAACACCACCTTGCCCTCATGGTTTCGCTTGCACTTGCTGAGGTGGGTGTACTCACTCACTATTTTGCATTCTCAGATGAAATGGCCAGGGATGATGCAGAAGTTACAGTTTGAGGGTGCTTCTCCAGCTGGTTGCTGTCCCATACTTCTCAGCCGGTTATTTGATCCTGATTGCTGTGGTTCCTGATTATTTTGGTATATCTTTTCGCTGAGATTCAAAATCGCGTTTAATATATTCTCTAGCTTTGTCTGCTTGTTATGATCCGGATGCTTCAGTCCTTTCACATGTATGTTGTCACTTACCTTTGCTTCGGTTCTGTTATCTTTGTTACTCCATTGGTGTGTCCCCTTTGTCCTATATGTGGTTTATCCCCTATTGTCTTGTGCTTCGGATAAGAAAATCCCAGATAACAACATTTACATATGTCTGTCCTTGTGTGTTCGTCTTTGTGACTTGAGCACTATATATACTTGTACTTTACACTGTAAGAAGCCAGACTTGGCTTCGTTTGCAATCTAGCAACCTTGCCTTCGTACCTTTGGTGTGAACAGTTCTCCTCTCATCTTGTGAACCACCTCTCTCGACTCTAATCGAGTCAAACCCTCCTTCGAAGTCTTTGCAGTTGTACTATAACAACGCCACACCTGATTGACTTAGTTCGCCACCAAGATTAGGCGTAGAGAAGTGTCTTACACTTCGGACTAGGTGTCCTGCCACTAAGTCAGTTGTGCACATTGTGCATAACATCTATTAGACACTACTAGAGTCGTAGCATCGCAGACAATAGACGTCTCTGCTCATCTATTAGTGTGTGTCTTCACAGACACTCTGAACCTTTGAACCACCCCTTGCACAACACCCCTGCTAGGGCGTAACATAAGCCAAGTCTTCTACAACAACAAGAACCCTTCGACCTCACCAGACCACTCAAGAAGCCATTGCCCTTGAGGTGCAGACTGGACGACCCACTCTGACACAAGTAGGCGTCACAGAACACTAGGAACCAAACCACAACATAGAACGACCACAACAGTGGCAAGCATCGTGTCCCCAGAACAAAAAGAACCCCAATAACTCACAGAACAACCACCATCGTGGTGAGCATCAAACTACAGTTTGAAGAAGACAATAGTTGGACATCAGTCACAGTTAGAACACAAGACGATCTCCCAGAACACGTCAAAAGAAGGGGAGAAACAGGAGGCGCATATTGGGACACCTTTCCTCAGAATCAACCACCTAGCTACAAGTGCTTAGTACGAGGCACACCAAGAGCAGTAGAGTTCATAAACGACGACTGGTATCTCCTCAACTACTCTAGAATCAAAGGAACATATCAGGCCAGAAGCGCAGACGTTGCACCCAGACAAAACCCTGCAGGACTAGGTTGGTGGAAATCAACAGATTCGCAAAATCCCCTTCCCCCACCACAACCACCACAAAGAATCGCCACACCAGAAGCATCCGGGAGCGGCACATACAGAGCACCACAAGAATCCTCAAGTGAGGAAGAAAAAGACACTGAATCAGACAAAGAAAGCGACCACAGTGAACAAGAACAACCACAAACACTTGCTGTGAACACAACCACTTCGTCATTTGGTCCCCCACCCACAGAACCCTTTCAGATCAGCTCAGCACTATCAGACACACCACAGACCACCACTTCTCGACTCCCACCACTACTAGACACACTCCCACCACCATCAAACACACTACCACCGCCCCCAGACACTACCCAAACACTTCCATCCCTCATGGCCACTTCAATCAACACCACAGGGTCAGGAACGACCCCACCAGAGAATCCGAGTGGAGGAGGACTAAAAGGGGTTACACCCACCTCCTTCTCCGGTGACAGGAACCAAAGTGCACAGTTCAAAAGAGAGATGCTCCGCTTCATTAAAACTAAATGAGGAACACCCCATGATCAAAGAGTACTATTCGCGAATTCTATACTGTTTGACCCTGTTCAAGGGACCATCAGTGATGCTATGGGTTAACTCCATAGAAGACGCGATGGAGGCAGCAATAGCAGACACTACAAACACTGT
>WTXK01001083.1:0-10294 GCA_025769895.1 Lactarius psammicola
GGCGCGCTCCACTGCGGCGAGTTCGTCTCAGGTAATCGGGGCAACCACTGTTCCCTCGTCTTCTGCAGTTGCATGGACCACAGCGGCTCCTTCTCCTGCGCTGTGGTCTCTGTCGTTGTTGTCTCCGTCGTCGTCGATGGTTTCCCATCCGAGAGCGGTGGTGTTGCCCGTCTCGTGGACACACTGGAGTCGGCGTCGAGCTTCATCGATGGTGATGAGTCCCTCCAATAGCTCGGCCGAGAAGACCTCTTCAGCGGTTTTTAGTGGCATAATGGGAAAAGTCCATGGGTGGTGTGTGAGAGATGGAGGAAGAGTGGGGTGATGGATGGGATGACTTAGCAGTTTGGGCGTTCCTTAAATGCGTCCTCGCGTCGGAGTTTGATTGTTCGAACTCCCTTATCTTGTCCTCGGCAAAGATATCGGCTTTGTTGACCCACTGGTTCTCCGAGTCAGGATACCCCAGCCATTTTACCAAATATTGCCGCGTGCATCTTCTGCCGAATAGCCGAGTGTCTAGAATCTTCTCGACCTCGTATTCCTCTTCCCCTTCTACAAGATCCGGTGGTGGGCGTGTGAAATTTGGTCCGTGAATGGTAGTCTCGCGATAAGGTGTGAGCAGATCGATGTGAAACACCAGGTGTATCTTCCATTGAGCCGGTAATTTCAAATGATAGGAGTACGGCGACATCACCTGGTCTACCATAAAAGGACCGTGTCTTTTGGCCACGAGTTTTGCGCTCGGTTGGCTGGTCTTGAGGTTGCGCCCATCTAACCATACCTGGTTGCCAACCTTGAATTTGGGTGTGTCCTTGTGTTTGACCCATAGGGCCTAGGCCTTTGTTATCAGAGTTTGCGCTTCCCGCCACGCTTCTTTGAGTTGCTCCATGCGTGTCGTTATCTGTGGAATAGGAGAGGGTTTATCCATTCAATCAGTGCGAGGATGGTATCCCATGAGAAGTTTGAATGGGGACTTCCTTGTTATCTCATGGGGCCACGAGTTGTGCGCGAATTCTGCCATTGGTAGATAGTGAAGCCAATCCTTTTGATGATAGTCCACTTGGAAGCGTAGATATTGCTCGAGCCACTGATTGGTCCACTCCGATTGTCCATCTGTCCGTGGGTGATACGCTGATGAGATGTTTTATTCGATCCCCAGCTGCTGGCACAGTTCTCTTGCGAACCTGGATGCGAACCGGGGGTCTCTATCCGATATGATTTTAGTGGGGAGTCCATAACGTGCAAACACGTGCTTAGCGTATAGTTGGGCAGTTTCTTCTGTGGAGATGTCCTCGCAACAGGGTATGAAGACCGCCGCCTTTGTGCAGTCGTGGTCTGTGACCATTAATATTGAATCGTAACCTCCCGACGAGGGAAGTTTAACGATGAAGTCCATTGCTATGACTTCGAATGGTTTCGCCTCCGGTTTCGGGAATATTGGTTGTAAAGGTGCACGCGTGGGTCGTGTGTTGGCCTTATTCCACTGGCACGCCGCACATCCTTTCACGTACTCCACGATATCTTTGGTCATTCCTGGCCAGAAGTAGTGTCGTGCTACCAGCATGCCCGTCTTGGTCATTCCCGGGTGGCTGTGTACTGGTGGAGAGTGGTGAGCGTCAATAATCGCACGTTTTTCAGTTACTCCCCCAGTAACGACACGTCGTCCCTCTTTGTACCACACCCCATCGATCTTCATTAGTCGGTGTGCATTGATCCAATGTTGAATCGTTGCTTCATCTTGTGCGTGATCATTATCTTCCTTGACTTCTACCGATGTCGTATTCGCGGTTCGGAGGAACATGTGGTCTGGGAGTACGATTACGTTTTGGTTATCGTTGTCTCCCGTGTCGTAGTCACTGCGTCTTGACAGTGCGTCAGCGCGCCCGTTAGACCTTCCTGCAACATGCTTTATTTTGATTGGATATTCGGACAGCTCTACCACTTCCCTTGCTATTCGTCGGTTGATATTTTGTGGACTTCTCCAATACAGCAAGTTCGCGTGGTCCGAGTGGACGATGATGTCGTGTGGGGATCCGGCCAGCAGGGGTTTCCAGTGTTTGAGGGCTTCTACGATGGCTAGAAGCTCCAGGTCGTATATGTGATAGTTACGCTGGGCTGGGTCCAACGTTTTCGAGAAGTAACCGATTGGGTGCTTCTTGTTGTCTTGTTTTCGTTGCAGGAGAACTGTCACGGACTGACCAAGACACTGACACATCGGTTATGACTACGATGGTCAGCGGTAATTAGTCATGGACTACTCGTATCAGTCAGCAGTGGAGCGCTTTATCACATGTAAGATAGTATGATGACTCATTCCTAGGATAGCTGTACTAGGGTTCGAGCTAGTTACGCTATTGGTTACTTTACGATTCGGGAGGAGCTTTAAAGCCCTCGACAACTGTATATAAGGTTCATTGTTCAGACCATGGATCTCCATCCTGGTCTTCTCAATACCACCACTATTGTTCGCGACCTAGGAGTGCCAACTTCCTTTCCCTTCATCTATCTCTCATCTTTACTACTTGTCCTAGCCTTTGTCTTCGGAGTCGTACTCCACGTTGAAGACATCGAGAGCGAAGACACCTTCGACGCCGTGTACTAAGAAGAAGTCACGTGCCTACGTCCTCACGTTAAGTCTTGACACTTCGTGTATCGGACCAAGCTCAGCACTAGTCATCGCCTTCTTTCACGCCTAAGTCAGGCAACGTTGTTGTGGCAACGTAACATTAAGACCAGGATCATTCAAAGTGGCGTTGACTACGAGAGACCGTTGGGGCATCAATCGAACCTTCAGGCCCTACATTATCGAACGACGCGGCGAACGAAACGTACCGCAAATCTATTTGGGGGCAGCCCGTTGGAGAACTATTCGAGGAGACACCGGATACTACGTAAACATCCCCACAAGACCATCACAGTGGTACCCAGTTGAGTTTAACTTCGAAAACCTCTGTTGGGTAGAAATTGCTTGGAACGCACCACAGAATCACTGGGACGTATTGCGACCCGCAGGACTAGAATATCGCTGCGACATTCCCGAACGAGACGTACAAACAAGAGGAAATTGGGGTCCGATCGACGGACAAGACGAAACAAACGCATCAGGATCATCAAGGACACCTGCACCATCCGAAGCCAGCGAAGAAAACCGCTGAAGACGAAAGCGAAAGCGAACAACACGAACAGGAAGCAGAGATCGAAGAGATCACAGAATTAGCGGAACAAATTGTAATTCGCGATACAACTACCGCACCAGGAGAACGTATTATCCCAGCACCACTAGCTGAGTACCCAATCAGATCACAAATGGCCACAATGACAGAGTCAGTACAAGTGCACGTAGAAGCACCAGTGCAAGGACCAATAGGAACAATCGACCCTGACACAGGGCATCGTATCATGCAGGATGGACAAAGAATCACCGACGACGACATAGCGCTTTACCGCGCCGTGGGACCGGACAGAGGCGACCCCCCTAGTGAAGAAGGAGGTGGTGGGTTCGCAGGAAGAGGACCACCTGAAGATCCAGAAAACCCCTGGAGGGGAGGAGGAGACTTACCCGATGGACGCCCACCAAGAGGCGGAGGGTTTCCAGGAGCCCCGGGAGGAGGCGCACCCGGAGGCGGAGGAGATCCCAATGCGGGACTTAATGTGGCGGTGGGGGCCAACAGATCAGATAAGTTCATTGGCAATCCACCCATCACGTTCACTGGCGATCGCACCAAGACAGAGCAGTTCCTCACACAATGGGAACTGTATTGGGGGGTCAACAATAATAATCCCGTCATGATCAACCCATATCAGAGAAGCATGCTATTTTTCACATTCGTGCAAGGCGACCTTGTCAACGAGTGGATTGTCGCCATGGCCAGATGGATTGGCGATCAAGTACGACACAATGGAGTCCTCAGCACCAACGAATGGCTGTGGAACGAAGTGGTAACGGCCTTCAGAAGGCGATTCGCAAACACCCTTGAAAGGGAACAAGCCCGCACTACACTAAAACAAGGCATCAAGATGCAAGGAGGTGACGTAGATGCTTATGTCACTCTATTCGAGAAACTGGCACGTCAAGCAGGGTATCGGTTGGACTCTGCTCTCACGCTCGACTTCTTCACCAACGGACTACCCCGAGGACTATACGAAGCCTGCTATCAATTCGACGAACCACAGACGTATGCAGAATGGAAGAACGCAGTACTGCGCCGACAAGAACAATACATCCATATGAGAGCCCGCCTAGACCAGAGAGGAGCAAGCAAGTCTAACACCGGAGCATGGATCCCACGCATGCCTGGAGGATTCCGACGCACCAATGACCCAAACGCGATGGACACGTCAGCAGGACGCACCAGAGGAAGACTCGCGGAAGCTGAAGAAGTGCTCGAACACTACGAGCAGCAGAAACCCCGCAATCCGCCGTTCCCACCAAGGCAAGGGTTTATACAACGAGGAAACCACCGCGACTTTAGGGAAGTAACCTGTTATAATTGTCAAAAGAAAGGTCACATCAGTCGCCAGTGCACCATACCACGTCAAAGTAGGGGAAGGTATATCGAGGCCTATGAAGAAACATACGAGCCACGAGTGGCCGCTACAAGCAACAGGCCCATAAGCGCACAAGAATGCGCTGACCAGTTCCTCACGGGAGTATCCAAAGACACGGATGAAGTGAAGGATATTGTATTCCAGAAGCTGTGGAAGGAGGGTTTTCCGAGCGCCTGAACCCATCGGCCTGGGTGAGGGCAGTATGTTGTAACTCTGTGATAATGACTCGTTTCCGTTCGTTAAGAATTCCAGTCTCGATTCGCACAAGTTACGCAACGGCCGAAAAGAAAGCATTGGTAGACTCCGGAGCCACGGACAATTTTATAAAGCCTGCGTTCGCACGACGCATGGGCATCGGCATCCAACGACTAGATAAGTCACGAAAAATATGGAACGTCGATGATACCGAAAACAAAGCAGGGCTTATCACACACTATACGGACCTCAAAGTCTTCCACGATGGGAAAGAACAAGTCATGAGGTTCCTGCTCACAGACATCGGACGAGAAGACCTTATATTCGGCTACCCTTGGTTGGCAACTTACCAACCTACAATTGACTGGCGAAACGCTACCATCAACACGAAGATAGCATCTACCACGCTCCAAACACTCAAAGTCACACCCTTACGAACAACGATCACCAGAACCCTCACTCACAAAAAGAAGGAGGAAATTATACAAGAACTAGAGGAAGAAGAGATTCAAGCACGAGGAGCGGCAACGGACATGGCCATCCAAGCGGGCCAATACACCAAAGCAGCCGAATTACCACCCGAATACGCTGAGTTTTCCACCTTGTTTAGCGAACAAGCGTCACAACGATTCCCACCTAGCCGAGCATGGGATCATGCGATAGACTTCAAGGAAGGAACACCGGATGCTGTGGACTGCAAAGTTTATCCTATGACCCAAGATGAGGATAAATCACTGAAGGAATTCCTGGACGAACAACAGAAGAAGGGATATATCAGACCATCAAAGTCCCCCTACGCATCACCCTTCTTCTTTATTAAGAAAAAGGACGGCAAACTTCGACCAGTACAGGACTACCGACGGATAAACGACATGACAATACGCAACCAATACCCTCTTCCCCTCATCGATGACCTCATTCTTGATCTTAGCAATGCCACCATCTACACCAAACTTGACATCCGTTGGGGATACAACAACATACGTATCAAGGAAGGTGACGAGGGAAAAGCAGCGTTCAAAACGCGTTATGGACTATTCGAACCAATGGTGATGTTTTTCGGTTTAACCAACTCTCCAGCAACGTTCCAGGCGATGATGAACCACATCTATAGGGATGTCATCGCAAAACATGACCAGCTGGGCATGGCAATACGTGTATATATGGACGACATCGGCATCGCTACACGGACCAATTTACAAGGACACATTGCAGCCGTCAAAGACGTACTAGCAGTGGCAAAGGAACACGACTTATACTTTAAATTAGAAAAATGCCTATTCCACCAGCCACGGATGGATTACCTGGGGGTAATCCTTGAAAAGGGGGTAACGCGCATGGACCCTGCCAAAATTTCGGGCATCCGCGACTGGCCAACACCTACTACTGTCAAACAAGTACGCTCGTTCCTTGGTTTCTGCAACTTTTACCGCGCTTTCATCAAAGGATTCTCTTCACATGCACGAGCTCTCCACAAACTCACAAGGAAAGATGTGGAATGGCAATGGACAGAAGCAGAAGACAAGGCGTTCACTACGCTTAAGAACCTCGTTACAAGTGAACCAGTACTAGCACACCCAGTCCTCAAAGATCAGTTCAAACTGGAAGTCGACGCGTCCGGTTATGCTATAGGAGGAGTACTACTACAGCGAAAACAGGACGGCAAACGACATCCTATTGGGTACTTCTCGGCAACGTTGAATGCAGCAGAGCGTAATTACGACATTTACGATCTGGAACTATTGGCAATTGTCAGAGCGCTAAGACACTGGAGACCACTATTGGCTGGCTCACCCCACAAAGTCAAAGTTTTCTCGGATCACATGAACCTACAATACTGGCGATCCCCCCAGAAAATTAGTCGAAGAATAGCCAGGGAAGTACAGGAACTCATGGAGTATGACATCGAGATTCACCACATCAAAGGAACCGCAAACGGCCGCGCAGATGCGCTATCACGACGACCAGATTACGACCAAGGCGAACATGACAACGAAGATGTCACAGTACTCCCGGACCGCCTGTTTATCCGCGCCAGCACAACGGAAGCCGCACCAGCATTAGTACAAGTAATCTCACCAGAAGAAATGGAAAGAACGGACCCAATATACCAGCAAAACGAAGAGGTATTGAAACCATGGGTTGACGCTCACCATCTCAAAAAGGTGGAAAGCACGTGGTACAAAGATGGAAGACATGTTGTCACTGGAGGACTGCATGACCGACGAACAATCATCAAGGCGCATCACGACTCACCGGTATACGGACACCCAGGAATTGCAAGGACGACACAACTCATCGCACGTAACTACTGGTGGCCTAATATACGCAAAGACACAATGGAATATGTAAAAGGTTGCGCCGAATGTCAACGCCACAAGACAAACAACCGACCAACGAAGGCGCCACTATCGCCTATCTTTCCGATACCTGAGGCTATGCCATTCGCTACCATTGCTTTGGATTTCATCACTAAGCTACCCTTATCACAGGGGTACGACTCTATTCTCACGGTGACGGATCACGACTGTACAAAAGCAGCAGTCTTTATCCCATGTAATGAGGAGATAACGGCAGAAGAAACGGCAGCTCTATACGCCAAACACGTATTTACCAGGTTTGGACTGCCCATGAAGATCATCAGTGACCGAGATCCCCGCTTCGCATCAAAATTCACACGAGAATTATGCAAGATCCTTGGCATTAGTCAGAACGTATCCACGGCGTATCACCCAAGAACCGATGGACAATCGGAACGCACCAATCAATGGCTAGAACAATATCTAAGGTTCTGGACTAACGAGCGTCAAGATAACTGGTACTCTTATCTTCCAATGGCAGAATTTACGCATAACCAATGGCCTCACGAGATAACGCGGAAGTCCCCATTTGACCTCCTTATGGGATATAACCCGCGCGCTGATTGGATCGATAGACCATCACCTATCCCACAAGTATCACTCCGAGTGGATCAGTTCAAAGAAGCTCGAGAAGACGCCAAGGCCCTGATGGAACGGGCGCAAAGATTGTGGATCAAACACAAAGATACACCCAGATACAAGATAGGGGACCTCGTATGGCTGGAAGGACGCCACTTACGCACTAATCAACCGACCGCCAAACTTGCGCCCAAACGACATGGACCTTTTAAGGTTATTCAGGTGATGTCCGCAGTCAACTATCGATTAGAACTTCCCACGCAGTGGAGTATCCACCCAGTGTTTCACATCGATCTTCTCACACCTTATCGTGAAACGGAAACACATGGTCCGAATTACCAGCGCCCACCTCCAGAACTGGTAGATAACGAGGAAGAATACGAGGTCGAGAAGATTCTGGACTCCCGGCGATTCGGTAGAAGGCGCAAACTCCAGTATCTTGTCAAATGGAAGGGTTACCCAGACTCCGATAATCAATGGGTTGATAAGGATGACGTATTCGCCGATAAGGCGATAAGGGAGTTCAAAACTTCAAACCCAGCAGCAGAAACGCATATAAGACGAACCCATATCGCTGAGTCCTCTCATCCCACTACCACTACCACATCTACCAACACATCCCTACCACCATTACATGCAATGTCCTCTTACTACTGCGGCACCCCGACGCGTGTCTTTGGAGCCGAACTGGACGAAGGACTTCTGTCCCTCGAGGCCGCGCAGAGCGTACAGCGCGCCGCCATCAACGCCGAAACAGACGGAGGAGCTCCGATTACCCATCAAGAGGTCGCAGAAGTATTACGCCGATTCCCCAATCCAGCGACGAGCCCAGTGTCCACTCCTCCACTTCAGCAACTGGTGCTCACTGTGCCAGACGGAGGGGACGTACGAGGTACAGGAAGTGGACGTGACGATAACCCCACCGACCAAACCATGGAAGAAGAGGACGAAAACAGTGGGGCTGGTCGACTCCTGCAAGTGCCTGAAGAAGTGGCGCAAGACTGCGGATGGGGAGTGGAAGAGAATGGCCAATGTCTGGCGAACCGAACAGTTCGCACGCGCAGTGGAACGACGACAGCAGCAGAAGGCAGCCAGATTAGCGGAGTTTACGAAGAAGAGGACCAGTATTACCCAGCTGAGCACCCCCAGATCTCTTACGGAAGCATAAACGATGACACGCCCCATGCAGTGACCACCACCGGTAGCAATATCTATCGGGAGGATGTCCGCGTGGGCCGAGTAGTCATGCACTCGGCAATGGGCAATCTACGCACCAAAAAGGACCCACCACCAGGGTTCTGGGAGAATAAGGGAGTTCACTGGATCGCGTTCCCCATCACAGTCAACGGCGTCACGCGCCAGGCAAAATACGTACAGACCATAATGTGTCCAAACCCCATCGTACTGGGGGTTATAGACGAGTCTGACCTCGTCTACCCGCAACCTCTCTACGCCGCCCCTACGTACTCGATGCATCAACGTCCTGTCTACTCCCACTATCAACTGGCCCACCTCGAATCGCAACACGAGGACAAGTGGATCGTAGACCGATGCATCCGAGACCTACACGACGACACCCTTAAGGCCGAAGTTCATCGTTACAGGACCTTGGCAGACGAACAGAAGAGGGTGGAGGCACGCATCGTGGAACTGGAACGAGCCTTCGGGCAAGTCAACACAGCTAAGTTGGGCTGTATTCGGAGACTGGAAATGGCTGACGGACTTGGACGGATTGAAGAGCAGAGGGGGTCGATGATGGATCCGGAGGAAGTATGGGATCACGTGGAACGCGGACGTCCCACCTGAAAAGGGGGTGATGTCACGGACTGACCAAGACACTGACACATCGGTTATGACTACGATGGTCAGCGGTAATTAGTCATGGACTACTCGTATCAGTCAGCAGTGGAGTGCTTTATCACATGTAAGATAGTATGATGACTCATTCCTAGGATAGCTGTACTAGGGTTCGAGCTAGTTACGCTATTGGTTACTTTACGATTCGGGAGGAGCTTTAAAGCCCTCGACAACTGTATATAAGGTTCATTGTTCAGACCATGGATCTCCATCCTGGTCTTCTCAATACCACCACTATTGTTCGCGACCTAGGAGTGCCAACTTCCTTTCCCTTCATCTATCTCTCATCTTTACTACTTGTCCTAGCCTTTGTCTTCGGAGTCGTACTCCACGTTGAAGACATCGAGAGCGAAGACACCTTCGACGCCGTGTACTAAGAAGAAGTCACGTGCCTACGTCCTCACGTTAAGTCTTGACACTTCGTGTATCGGACCAAGCTCAGCACTAGTCATCGCCTTCTTTCACGCCTAAGTCAGGCAACGTTGTTGTGGCAACGTAACAAGAACCCCTCCAATGGCGTATCCCGACGCGTCGACTTCCAGCTCGAACTGATCCGTTAGTATAGGGTGTGCCAGTATTGGTTCTTGCGTTACTCGTGTCTTCAGTGTATCGAATGCCGTTTGTTGTTCCTGACCCCATTTCCATTCTTCCCCTTTTCTTGTAAGTATGTTCAGGGGGCGTGCATGGTGTGCGAAACCTCTAATGAACGCGCGATAAAAATTGCAAAAACTGAGAAAAGAGTGGACGTCCTTAACGGA
>WTXK01001084.1:0-10272 GCA_025769895.1 Lactarius psammicola
TGCGTTGTTGCGAAAAACCACTATGGCATCAGAGCTGGCACAACAAGATGCACTGAAGAAACCACAGTGCACATTTGAAGAAATGGTACCAGAGGAGTACCAACAACATGCCAAAGTATTCTTGGAAGAAGCTTCCAATTGTTTTCCCCTACGCGACCATAGGACCATGCTATTGATTTATTACCAAACACCCCAGCCATACTAGACTGCAAGGTTTATCCGTTGACACAGGATGAAGGAGCAGCACTTACTACATTCCTTGCCAACAGTTAGAAAAAGGATATATTTGAGCGTTGAAATCGCCCTATGCATCCTCCTTTTTCTTTATCAAAAAGAAGGACGGAAAGTTAAGGCTGGTCCAAGACTATCATCGCCTCAATGATATCACAATACAGAATCAATACCCCCTCCCTTTAATCCCAGAACTTGTGGATCGAATAAGAGGGGTGCATTTATATTCAAAATTGGACATTCATTGGGGATATAACAACATCCGTATTAAGGAGGGTGATGAGTGGAAGGTGGTGTTCAAGACTAACCAAGAACTTTTCGAACTGTTACGCTTTCACGGTGTAGGCCTGACTTAGGCTAGTTAAATGGCGATGCAACTAAATAAAGAGTATGTGACTTAGCGAAGTACACAACCCTTATGACAACAAGACAATATTGCGTGTCCTTGTGTCAATCGAGAGTTCACAGAGATGGGGGTCCTTGTTCCGCTACCACCACCATGGTAGAGGTTTCCCACGGCATAGCCAGGGGCAAGGATGGGTCAGAAGGTCGGGAAATCGCTGCTACAACAGTAACCCACCTCTACCCCCACCTACAAGTGGCCTACACACACCCAAATACACACATGAACTAGACCTAACGAAAAAAACCATCATAGCCCGCTGTCAACGAATGAGACCTACATTAAATAGATGTACTGTGATGAGAGACTAAAGACGAGATGTAAAAACTTAGGAGCACATGCAACAATGGAGCACATGCAACAATGCCACCCCAAAAACACATCAACACAACCCCCGACCCCCCACAAGAGTGCCCCCCCCGACAATACCTCCAGACCCGACAGTGAACATCGAAAAATAACACAGTCACATTAACCCCCCAAAAAATAAAATAAAAATAAAAAACTTGAAAACTGAAGCCTGAAACTACGCCCTCTAAACGCCCCCAGACTGTGACTAATAGAAATAACCGATAACCCCCTCTACCCCCCAAGGCCAAGATACACGCACCCCCCGAACAAGCGCCTCAATAGACGACACCCGCAAAATACTACAGGCCTTGCCTTGCCCAGTATACCCAATGAGGTAAACCTGAAAAATCCCCCCAGTATAGAAACACCCCGTCCCCCCACACTCCCAAGAGCCTCAAACCGCACAAGCAAAAAACCACTCACTGAACAGATAATAGGTAAGTGGGATCAGTAACAACCTGTCAAAAAAAAAAAAAAAAAAGAGACGGTAATTAAGTTCCTCCACACTCTAGACCAACGCCACCAATAACTACCCTAAGCGAAAAGACGAAGCGCGTCCCTCCAAGATACGGACAGAGCAATAAGAAGACCTCAGACCTACGCTTAATTCCCACCAATCTAATTCCCCATGAACCCGACGGATCCCCCCCCTCACACCACAGAAGTGCCCCCACTTGAGCCTAACTCGGAACCGGTCCCCAGGGAAAAGTCTACTACTACGGCACGTGTAGCAATCTCAAGTGGTCCTGCAGCAAGTGTGGTGGAAGCTCGCAAAGGAAAAAAGAAATGAAGCAATAGTAAGTCACTAATCATAACAATAAAATTTAGCTAACTCCTCGCAAAGAAAACCCCCCACAGGCAGAGGGACAAAAGGCGGCCTCAGATGGAGGCAATGAACCCACCATCCCGGACCCACCTCCGTCCACCCCGACGACTACTTTGACCCCGATGTTGCTGAGCACCCCCCCAGCAACACAAAATGGACTAGCCACACCTTACCCCCTCTCTGAGCACGGGGGAACCCCCCCTCCCATTGTATTACCTGCGCACCTTAAAGGAATGACGCCATCCCCCCTCACCTCCCCGACCCGACACCCCACAACCTCCGTGACCACCCCGCAACTTCCCTTTTGCCTCCCTCCAAGATGTCGAGATGTCACCCGCCTCCCCACCTACACGCTTTGGTCCGCTATCTACCCCCATGCAGGCCAACCGAGTAACGCCCACGTCCCAGGTGCAACCAAGCACCCCCATCCAAAACATGTTGGGAATATCCTTCAACCCCCCTATGACAACCCCGATACTGAAAATGTCGACCGTATCAGCCCTGGCTTGAAGAAGTCGAAAACGACAACTCAAATCAAATCGGAAAACAGCCCACAAGGAACGTACTTGACAAGTACACCTCAGGCCCCATGCCCCCAATCCAAGACGCTCACCCCACAGCCCCCTTCGACAACATCGACATAAACCTTATCAAAGGAATGGGAGCGTCATGCAGGTGGAAAACTAATTGCAATCCCTTTCGACATAGATGCTCAGGAACCCAACAACCATGAGTACATACGAGTGAAGATACTAACGGCTGTAACGGAGCTAACTAACGCTCAAGAGGCAAGCGTAGCGGCCCCAAGGCTGAGCCAGTCCGCAAAGAAAACTAACCGCCTCCCGTACTCTTTCCTAATCTACAACATTACCTCCGAACAGTCCGAGCTATTACTGCAACATAGGGTATGGTCCTCGAGGGCCATCACGTTTAGAGTCACGCAATTCGCCCCGTCCTGCCCGACCTTTCTTTTTGCCCTGAGGGGCTTCATGACAATCGTGATGAAAGACGTCTATCCCATTGTCAAAGAGGTCTGGGAAAGCGAACCGACCAAAACCTTTGCCACCATGCTAACCAACGCAGTCCCGGAATCTGAAAAAGAGAAAGTCACCTTTCGAAATCGACCACCTACTGTCCTCCATGAACATAGTAAGGCTCGACATCAAAGAAGCAGGGAACACCCTCAACCCGCGTTTCAACGTCTACGCCGACAGCAGCAAGATCTCTCACGACGAAGTATGGAGAAGACTGAGATCTTTCCTCCTTAGTCAGACGTATTACTCCTCTATGCAAGGACGAGGCACTGCTCAACGCATCCCATTCACGTGCACCTGCTGCCACGGAGCTGACCATCCGAGAGGGTTATGCCCATTCCCGAGCGTAACTGGGTGGAATGGCCCAAAGAGAGAGAACGGCGGAGACTTTCCCAAGCGTAGGAACGGGGCTCCCTACGGATTAGACCAACATTCGAACATTGCGAAATTCTCTACACGCACGTAGCACCTTAGTATAATCGCTTACTAGTGAAAAAGGATACCTCAAATCCAATGTAAATAAAAAGAATTGAGGCAAAAAGCTTATATACCAAGTGAACAAATTCTAATACGACAAGATGTCACACGTCTCCCCCCCACTCCAGGCTGAAAACCTTCCTCCTAGCCAGAGGAATGCCCGCGAACCTAGTGCCTATGGCGCCCCTCTCGGTACCCACCGGTACCCCCCCACACAAGGGGATGTATATAATATAAACTTTAAACCGAAAAATCAGATATTAAAAGCGAACATTAAAATTGCCTCACTAAATATGAACGGGTTCGCAGCCCCAGCGAGCAACATGTCGGGCATCGAAAAGTGGTCCTCCATATACCAAACAATAAATAAAAACAAAATCGCGATCCTCGCACTACAAGAGACACACCTAGACGATGATCGCCTGCAGTCCGTACACGACTGCTTTGGGAAAAGACTCACCGTAATTAACTCAAAACTGGCCCAAAACCCTCGCACCTCCGCAGGAGTAGCCTTTGTAATAAATAGATCCCTTGTCGCACCAAAAGATCTAGTCGTAAAAGAACTGATTGAAGGACGATCGTTAGCAATAAAATTCAAATGGCACGACGGCAATGAAATAGTACTAATCAACGTATACGCACCAAACAATAGAAATGAACACCAAGATTTCTGGGAACAAATCGACACGAAAAGATGCTCAAAGGGGTTGAGACACCCGGACTTCATGATGGGAGATTTTAACCTCACAGAGGACCCAATCGACAGAGCCCCAGCACACGACGATAACATAGCGGCAATAGCTGCCCTACGGAACTTAAGGCAATGTCTCAACCTACAAGACACATGGAGACACACCTTCCCGAATGAACGTGCCTTCACATACCGAGCAATGAATAACGGACAACAAATAAAAGCAAGACTGGACAGGATATACACATCAGGGGAAGCGGCAAAGAACTCCTTCGAATGGAAAATACATCAGATGGCGGTGCCAACGGACCACTGGATGGTATCCACGAAATACGCACCAACACACGCTCCATACTTAGGACCAGGAAGATGGACACTCCAGATACAAGAAATAAAAAACGACGACCTAATGGACCCTATAGTGGAAACGGGAATTGTCCTTCAGTCGGATCTAAACAGGCTGAAGAGAGAACAAACCCCAAGGATGATCGAAAACCCCCAAACGCTATGGAACAAATTTAAACACGACGCCATGAAGTCAGCGAAGAAACACTGTAAAGAATCAAGGAGAAAACTCACAAAGAGGATAAGCACCATCGAAAGCGACTTAAAAAAGCTGACGAACAACCCAGAGTTAGACGAAAACAGTAGTCTGAGAATGAACGAAGCCTACCTAGCGAGTGAACTAGAACACCTAGAACGAGTCCAAATGCGAGATAAGCAAGACCACACGAGAGCGGTAATCTCAAACCACGGTGAAACACTGGGAGGTATATGGTCGGCAATGAATAAAGACAGGAAACCCAGGGACATGATATACCGATTACAAAAACCGGGATTAACCCCGATCAGCTACGAGTGCGATTCAAGAAGAATGGCGCACCTATCAAAGGAATTCCATAACAACCTACAGGGAAATGACATAACCCTAACGGATGACAACCTGGAATTCGAAATCGAGGAAATCCTAAGCGAAATACCAGAGTGCCAGCTCCTAACCGATGAAGAAGTAATCAATATAGATTGGTCACCAGGATATACTTAGGTGGGGGAAGCTCTAAGATTATCAAAAAACGGTACGGCAACGGGCTTAGATGGATGCCCGTATGAACTATGGAAAGAACTAGACAATCTATATAATATCGCAAAAAAGGAAAAGAAAAAGGGCTTCGACATCATTGGAGTACTTGCAGAGCTCTTCGAAGATATCCAAAACCATGGTGTCGACAATAGAACAGACTTCGCCCACGGCTGGATGTGCCCAATTTATAAGAAAAAGGACCCAACGGAAATAGGCAACTACAGACCGATTACCCTACTAAACACGGATTACAAACTATTCACGAAACTGATGGCGCTCCAAATAGTAAAACCAATCCACAAGTTAATACACCCAGATCAAACCGGATTCATCCCAAAGAGATCAATCTTCAATAACATAAGACTTACGAGAGCAATAATAAACTATGCAGAAGTAATGGAAGAAGACGGAGCGATCATTGCATTAGACCAAGAAAAAGCATACGATAAAATACGACACAAATATCTATGGAAAACCCTAGAAAACGCTAATGTCCCACCCGAATTTGTCGAAACTGTTAAGTCCCTATATGGAAACGCATACACGCAAGTGGCAATAAATGGAGTCCTAAGCGAGCCGTTCCAAGTAACAAGGGGAGTACGCCAAGGAGACCCACTATCCTGCCTGCTATTCGACTTAGCAATAGAACCCCTAGCGTGTAAACTAAGGAACACGGATGCCCTTAAAGGCCTAACGATTCCGGGTGCAGAACACAAACTAATAATTAACTTATTTGCGGACGACACAATTCTGTACCTAAACAAGGAAGACCGCTTCGATATAGTAGAAGAGATCCTAACCAACTGGTGTATGGCCTCAGGAGCGAAGTTTAACATAGAAAAGACGGAAATAATCCCAATTGGAACAGCTAACCACAGACAAGAAATTGTGTCGACAAGGAAAATAAATCAAAGAGACAACGAGACCCTCGATGAACGCATACACATCACAAAAGACGGCGAAGCTGTAAGGTCCCTAGGAGCATGGGTTGGAAACAACGCGATGGACCTAACTCCATGGGAAATCGTCCTGGATAAAGTTAGAAAGAAACTCGAACTTTGGGGAAGAACGCACCCAACAATCTATGGAAAAAGACTGATTGTTCAAGCGGTTGTAGGGGGCCATACACAATTCCTCACAAAAGCGCAAGGGATGCCCCACCACATCAAAGAAGCCCTTACGAAAATAGTTAGAGACTTTATCTGGGAAGGAAGCACGTCTCCTAGAATTGCCCTCGAATCCCTGTACAGACCAATAAGTGAAGGAGGCCTGAACCTCCTAGATATCAAAACTCGTAACGAAGCGATAGAATTAGTATGGCTGAAATCGTACCTCGACCTAACACCATCCAGACCGCTGTGGGCAATCGTCACAGACATCCTTATCAACGCGGCCACCCCACCAGGCACGTCAGTAATCGCGAGAATAAACACCTTTACCCAAACATGGGAACCGCCCATGCAAGGCCCCAGGGCCGCAAGTCTGGGGAAAGACATTATAAGAATGCTCAAAACCGCAAAAAAGTACAAAACGAACCTAGCAGCAATAAAACTCGCCCCAGCAGTAAAGGCGAAACTACCAGCATGGTACCACCCAAGTGCGGCCCCCAGGCCGCTAACAAATGTTACGGCCAAGTGCCTACTAAGAACCCACAAAGTTAAAACAGTGGCCGACCTAATTAAACTTGCAAGGAAAGTAAGAACACAAACGCAAAATGGGGATCACGTACAAGCACAAGAATGCATCTGCGTAGAATGTGCGTGAGAAAGACTAGGGGGCTGCAGAAACCCACACGCATGCACGGAAGAAGCCCTAAAATGACTAAAAGACATCTCACCTAAATATAACCCAATTGCAATAGAAAGACATGACAACTTATCTCTAACGCCAAACCGCAAAGCGAAGAATAAGAAAGCCCACGAAAAGGGGAAGGAAATCATCTTCGATCCAACCATAACCTGCAAAGAAGGTATAGCGGAGTGCTTCCGCGTCTTTACGGACCCTAACAAAATCTCAAGGTCACCAGCGTCCCGCCAACTCACAAGGGGTAGAGAACTTAACTATATGAAATTTGAAGTATACACAGACGGCGTGTGTATGAATAACGGAAAACTAAATGCGAGAAGCGGAAGCGGGATATGGATAAACGAAAACCACCCACTGAACAAAGCAGTTAAAGTCCCAGGGAGAGACCAGTCGAACCAAATCGGTGAACTGGTCGCAGTCATTGTAGCTGCAGAAGCGATACCAAATTACTGCCAACTATTAATCATAACGGACTCTAAATATGTAATCGAAGGACTCACCGTGCACCTCAAAAAATGGGAAGACAAAGGATGGATAGAAATAAAAAATGCAAACCTATTCAAGCGCGCGGCTTACCTCCTAAAAAGAAGGACGGCACCAACCCTCTTTAAATGGGTGAAAGGTCACCAAGGCACCCTAGGAAATGAAGAAAGTGACAAGTTAGCGAAAGAAGGAGCAGAGAAGAGAACACAGGACGAACTCATGCTACACATCCCACCCGAATTCGACCTCCAAGGAGCTAAACTTGAGACGCTGACACAGGCCATTGCCTACAGAGGCATAAGGGAAAGACAAACACCCCCGAACCGCCCCTCCACGAACCGAAACATAGACACTACAAGAGAAGCAATCAGGGTGTTCACAGGCGAACACGAGACCGACGAAACGATATGGAAAAGTATAAGGAAACGCACCATTAGAATAAGAGTACAACAGTTCCTCTTCAAAGCGATGCATAACACCCCGATGATAGGCGAGGTCTGGTTCAGAATACCAGGCTTTGAGACCCGGGGAACATGCACGACGTGTAACACGACCGAAACCATGGGACACATTCTCCTAGCATGCGAAGCGCACCCAGTGAGAATAGCGTGGGACCTAGCCAGGAAACTCTGGCCTCACGCAGACTTACCATGGCCAGAACTAAGTTTAGGCGCCATTCTAGGATGCGGCTGCCTCAAAATAAAAGACCCAGTAGAACCGAACCAGGAAGCCAGGAGGAAGGGGGCGCTACTAAGGAAGAGAGCCGCAAATAGACTCCTACAAATATCGATATCAGAAACAGCTCACCTCATTTGGGTTATGAGGTGCGAGAGAGTAATCCAGGAAGCAACACACTCACCTAGTGAAATCAAAGCAAGATGGTTAAAAGCGATAAATAAAAGACTCACAGACGACAAGATAACAGCCACTAAGATAAAGCGAGACCCATCCTTTACCCGGCTCGTGGAGGCGACCTGGGAAGATGCTCTGAAAAAGTCCTCCGTTCTGCCTGATAGGTGGATACATAACTGTGAGGTTTTAGTGGGTAGGAGCGCATACCGGAACCAGGCCACAGATGGCGACAATCACATGCATTGAGTCCCACACTACCCCAATACCAGGGGTGTACTTTAATTCGTATTTTCCCTCACACCTGGGCCCCGGCCCGGCTCTCGCGCGTTAGGTAGGGCTGATACCTACAATCTCCTGCTACCTAACACCTAGATACGGAAACTTCATACTTTAGATAGTTGTGGTTTCCAAATAGAGCGCCTTCCAAAAAAAGAGAGTTCACAGAGATGGAGAGCAATGGTATTCCTGCTAGAGGAGGATACAAGTCGGAAGTGAAATTGAAGAAGACCAAGCTGAAGAGCCTTGGTCTAAATACGACAACTTAGATACATATATTGAGGCAGCTTTAAAGCTCCTCTCCAATCCTTGTATCGAATAGCAATACTACCTCACAGTCTATAAAGACATGTGATTCTACTGCTGACTGATGCAATAAGTCCATGACACATATACTCTTACTAACCCAGTCCATAAGTGTTAGTAAGGTTCCGTACTTCCCATGATCCGTATCATCACCCCCTTTTCAGGCACGACGACCTCATCGAGAACTCGCACCCTTCGATCCAACTCGCCATTTTCTCTTCTTACTCTGTCCAATGCACCGGCTCTTTCCAATCGCTTTACTGATTGGTCCTGTTCCTTATCCAAATCGGCCAATACCCGTTCCAACTCGTACAGGCCTTTGTTCAAGTCAGGCTCCCTTCCCTTTGCAGGGGTACGGAGATGATGCACCTCAGCACTGAAGGGATATGTTCTTTCAAGGCTCGAGTGCCTTGTCGACTTTTTCCTTGTCCTCAAACGATGCTGGAAGACCACCATATCTTCCACAGCATAGCGAGGGCGCGCCCCATAGGTGTAGGCAGGGGTAAGCGTATAATGGCTTGGCATAAGTTCAATTGGACTCATCGATAATGCCAATTACCAATAGGGTTGGGCCCCATTATTACTTGGATGATGTGCGCTTGCCTTGTAACACCTTTATGTTTGATGGGGAAATGGACAAAGTTTTCTCCGGTGTTGTGGGCGAATCCTGGAGGTGCAATACCCTCTTGATTTCGGTGAGACAGGTGCGCGTTGGTGCGCATTTGGGGATAAGGAGAGTACATGTCTATGAGAATGGACGTTTTCTTGATACATTGCTGTCCCGTCTGTGTGCAATAGATGTGGGGTTTCTTGCACACCTTCTTGGACTTCCGAGTGGATGAGGAAGTCGTGGTGATTGGATAGAGATCTTCATCTCCACTTTCGTCGTCTGCCGGTCCCGGATCCTGCGAATCAACTGCCATCTCTCCTCCAACTTCGCTCTGCGTTTCTCCCCCACATACCATATTTGCTCCTCCTTCCACTCCTGAGCCATCGCTTTCCATCGCTTCTGCTCCTCCTGTTGTTGTCGATACACAGAATACTGACGCTTGGACGAGTTCACCATCCAGGACAGCTCTGCAAAGTCCCACGATTTCGGCTCTTGTGAGGGGGATGCTTGTACAGACTTCTCGAGTGTTGGGGTTGACAACATGGTACCGTTCAGACTCGAGATCCGGTTCCACTGTTCCCCCACTGAGTTCTGGGAATTGTTGCATGACGGAGACCAACTCCTCATTAGTGATGGGAGCGGCGAGGGACTGGGGCTCCTGCTCGGCATGGACGATGGCAGGGGCGAAGTAGGATGAGGCAGAGGGGGAAGACATTGCATGTGAGAGTGAAGAAGAGGTAGCAGTGGTGTTTGCTGAAGGACTTAGCTCGTTCGTCTCTTCTTTTTATCTTTCCTAGGAGCGGACTTAGAAATTTCGAACTCCCTTATTGCTTCTTCGGCAAATA
>WTXK01001085.1:0-10257 GCA_025769895.1 Lactarius psammicola
GCCTGGGCAGTCATGTACCGAGATTCGGTTAAACTCGACTGGCTCACAAAGGTGGTGGAGGAGCTGGGCTACGTGCTCGTCTCCAAAGATGACGCCGAGGAACGCGAGGGACGGATGGCTAAACGCCACGCCGGCCCTGTCAGTAAGCGTGAACACTCGGGATCCCGAGTCAGACTCGCTATGCCGAGCGAAGTCCCTGCTACCCCAGAGAACCAACTGCGGATGCTGGACACCTCGCAAACCCCCAAAGCTCGCAAGATGAAGGGCAAGCGTGTGGCAGCGCAGCCTCGTCCCTTGTGTTCTCGGTCCCACTCACTCTCCTCACAACCCTCGGACTTGTCTGATGTTCCCGACGTTGACATGGCCGAAGTCAAATGACCTCTCTTTTTTGAATCGTCTTACCCCAACGTTTCTAACATCTCCGTCCCTCAGGGGGTCCATCCCTCGCAAGCGCCGAGTGCACCCCTTTGGGATCCACGAACACAGCTTTCTGAACCTGCCACAGATGTGTCGGTCTTTGTAGCACCCGCACTGAACAAACCTCTCCCCAATCCCACCCCCCTGTCCCGAGTCCTCACGCTGGATTCAACCAGGGGTGTTGCATCTTCTATGCACAACCCCGAGAATGCAATGGCAGACGATGTCCCGGCAGCCGCTGAGCCTGACGTCAGTTTGGTTCCACCACCGCTTCCCACCCTACAATCTATCCCGCTCCTTCCCGGCCTTGCAGAAATGCTGAACACCCTGCAAGCTAACCTTGTGACGACGTTCACGGCGCAGATCAACACTTTGTCCTCTCGTATCGACGCTCAGGACGAAGTAATCAAGATCAGACAGCAACCCGCTCACAAAGGGAAGGGTAAACAGGCTCAGACCCAGACAGGGAAGGCGCTGGTCATGGCACCTATTCTGCCTGCGACGTCAGACCTGACCCCTCCTGCGGTTCCCCCCCCAACCACCAATGAGGCGCTGCCAGTTCCGGATCCCACTCCCATTCCGCGTGCTCCCCCAATTCCCCCCCGTTCGACCCGACCTCCGCGCACTATCCTCCCTGAGAAAGTGACGTGGGCGAGAGTGGTCACTCCAGCTAACTTCGGACAGAATCAAACCGCTCGAGACACTTCTCGCGGTAATGCTAATATCATTGGTAGGACGGCCGGCGGCACTACCTGTAAGGGTAAAGGGTCCATTCCCGTCTCTCTTGAAAACACAGAAATTACCATTGCGTGCGGTGACGGCCTCGTGGACAAGTCTGCTGAGGACCGACTTTACAAGTCGAACCCGGGTGGAATAGTCCAGGCTGCACGCAGTGCGATGGAACGCATGTCGGCCCAAGCACCGCCCGTTCTGTATGGATGCTGGTCGGTAAATTCTAATTCTCACAATTTTGTCTATGTTTTCGCCAGGGTTATTCCCTTTTCGACCATTCTCCAATTCTCTAAGGCTCTGACGGAGCCGTTGGGTGGAGGCAACCCCCTCCCCAATAAGGGGTGGACCTTCGCCCAGTTGAGAGGGGTACCTACCTCCGATGGGGCGGGGGTGATTCAATTGGCTTATATTGACAAAACCGGGGTCCGATCCAGCGCTGCGAAATCGCGTGGGGTTGGCATGTTTGGCTCCCGCACTCAGTTTTTCTTAACAGGCAACAAACCATTCTTCGCTCAATGCGGTCGGTGTCACGAGGTTGGTCACACCACCAATGCACCGGCCTGCAAATTGGGCCCCAACTCAGTCAAATGTCATATATGTGGTGGGGCACACCGCGGACAGGAACACAGCTTCCATTGTAAGGCCACGACCCACGTTGTGGCCAGTCAGTGCAATTGCCACTATCCTTGTCTCCTCTGTGGAGGGTGTCACAATGCCCGGTCACCCAACTGCCCAGTCAGGGGGGGTTTTAAACCATCCCCCCTGGCGGAACCCTCCTCTTCTTCTTCTAATTCTGCTCCTTCCGCTCCTCCGTCTCGCCCTGCTGACAAACAGGCTGGAACTGATGGGGAAGGCTTCACAACGGTCGGGAAAAATGGCAAGGATGCTGTGCCCCCGACCAAACTCACTCGGACCGCCAAGCACAACCAAGCACGCCAAGCTAAGAAGGCGGCGGCGGCTTCTGCGGCCACAGGGCTGCCTACAGCTGGCCCAACGAACCCCAACATCAACGGCAATAATCAAGGCTCGTCTGTCATGAACGTCATCTTCCCAGAAGACGTCGCAACCATTACCGAAACAATTGATGCCTTTCGCAAGCTGGCGTATGCGGTCTGCAATGGGTTGAAGGAGGACCTACAACGTGCGATGACGGAGTTGGAAGGGGGTTGGGGTGTTCCCACTGAACATCTTGATAATATTTTCTCTCTGCCCGCACGTTATGCGGTCAAGAACGACTTACCTCTTACTATTCCACAGACCGAGGACATTGTTGCACATGGGGAGGGCGGACTCGAGAAGGCTGTGGAGCGTGTACATGCTTTCCACGCCGCTTGGGGCTCAACCCAACCCTTCCATTACGTGTATCACTCCCTCCCTTCAGCCACCCGGTTCGCGTCTGAGGAAGAAGTCGCTGCTCGCCGTCAGAGGCAGGCAAAGACCTCAGATGCTATGCGTCAATTCTTGGATGCAGTCGAATTCACGGTCAACTTGGCGCAGAGCCTGTTTGAGAACAATATCATGATCCGTCCCATTATCACCTTGGAAGCGGAAGTCATCGTCACTAGTCATTCCTTGGATAAACTATTCTCCCTCGATAACCCAGGCCCAATCGGAGACCAGGTCGCAGACCATATCAAAGTTTACTTAACGCAAGACTCCGCAAGGTTGTTCTCATTGTCCAGCATCACGTCCTATGCATAGTACAACCATTCTCTCCGTCAACATGAGAAGACGCAACGCCATGATGCATGCTCTTCTTGAAACCAATTCGACCAACGACATCATCTGTGTTCAAGAACCGTGGTTTGGCCACATCGGAGTTGCAAGAGCGGACTCTGCAAGGGAAGGAAACGAGGTTTGGGGAGGTGCCTCTCACCAGAACTGGTCTCTATTTTACCCTCACTTTACAGACTCTAAACGAGCTAAAGTTATGATCTACGTTCGTAAGCATAGTCGCTTGGCCTCACCTAGACGGACTCATCCGGTTAAGGTGGTCCCGCGACTGGACTTATTACATCACAATACGGTAATGATTCTGGACTTACATATACATCAGGATACTTTACATGTTATCAACTTTTACAATGACGTGGAAGACCCTTCCGCCTTACGTTCCTTACTCACTCTTGATCTAGATCCTGGGGTCCTGACCATTCTGGTTGGCAACTTCAACATCCACTCCCCGAGTTGGTCTCTGAGGGGTTGGTCACCCTCTCCCACTGCGGCAAATTTCGAGCAGTGGGCGGCTTCCCAGGCCCTTGAGCTGGGAACGCTTCCCAGAGAAATCACTCGGAGGGGCACAGACGCAGAATGCGGCAGTACACTGGACCTAGTCTGGCACAACTGCGCAGCGGTCACCTCCCTCGCCCTCTCACCCCCCATCATGGATTGGGAGGCCTCCCTTGGTTCAGATCATGCAGGTATTCGCACGAACTGGCTGTTGGACGGCTTCTTCCGCAGCTTAAAACCTGCGGTCCGTACAAAGTACTCCTTCGACACACAAGACAACGAGGACGAGTTGAAGGCATGGCTCAGCACTATCGAAGCCGGCCTCCCTCCTCTGGTTCTGATTCTCTCCGCTATCAACATCGAGCACACATGTTACGACGCGAGGCTCCGGGTAGCTTGTATCCCCGGACTTCTGATATGCGATAAGCGGTATGTGACTCATAGATAACAGTCCCAATAAGCCCAGTACTGTACGATAAGGGTGAGGTATGTGATTGGTCGACTATTGTACGATATCTATGACTCAGACGGACTATTACGATAACCATACGGTACATGATTGGTTACTTACCATTCGAGAGGCGCTTTAAAGCCCTCGTGTACATGTATATAAGGTTAGCCAAGCTGCGCCGTAGTCCGCAGCTTGGTCTTCTTGAATCTACCCCTTTCTCTTCTGCTCTGTTCTCCCTTATCGGGATAAGCCTTGCGCTCCTCTCAGTAGGAGTCTGCCTCGTCATTGTTGTCCTTGAGTCAGTATTGTCCCATGACTAGGGCTTACTGTTATACTCCCACGATCACGTGCCTCGAAGGGCCGTCATATCGCTAAGTCGTCTTTTGGTAGTGTCGTCAATCCCATTGCTCAAGTCGAGCCACGTGCCGGTAGACATGTAACAACACAGCGGACGCCATTCAGACTGCCCTGATCAATGCCTGCGAAACCCACCTTAAGAAATCCCTCCCTCCTAAAGCATGCAGCAACAGGTGGTGGAATGAAGACTGTGCGGCTGCAGTCCTCACCCTCCAAGCTCTCCCACCAGGCAACTCCGACGAGAAACGGGCGGCCTCACGGGACCTTAAACGCATCACTAGAAAAGCCAAGCGGGGGTATCACGACAAAGTCATTTCCACGCACAATATCTGGGAGGTAGCCAAATGGAGACATGGCCACCGACTGGATGGTATTCCTGCTCTTTGCCTAGCATCTGGAGCGCTCTCTTTTGACCAAAAGGAGATCGCTGACATGCTTGGCAAGAAATTCTTTGTTGATGGTCTAGATAACGTCTGCATAGCCCAGGACACTGATCCCGCGCCCCGACCTATCCGCACCTTGGAACCGATTGTAGAGGAGGAGATCACTCACTTTCTCGCGCTTTGTGCTAATGACTCGGCCCCCGGGGACTCGGGCATCTCTTGGCTCATTCTCAAACGGGCTTGGGGAACCATCAAGGATCACGCCATCTCACTTTTCGATGCCTGCCTGTGCGAAGGCTACCATCCAAGACTTTGGAAAAAGGCAATGGTAGTAGTCATTCCCAAGCCGGGAAAAGACGATTACCTTTTGGCAAAAGCTTATCGTCCCATCTCCCTTATTGAGTGCCTTAGTAAGTTGTTGGAGAAAATTGTGGCTCGTCGCCTCGCCTTCGAGGCTGACAAGTATGGCCTTCTTCCAACTTCTCAATTTGGCACTCGCCCCTTCTCGTCCACACTTGATGCGGGGTTCACGCTCTGTCATGACGCACAGACGCAATTACGTCTTAAACATAAATGCGGAGCAGTCCTCTTTGACATTAGCGGGTTCTTTAATCACGTGCATAAAGGGCGAATGGCACATGTCCTGCACATCCTCGGCTTTCCTGAGTCGATCGCAGACTGGGTCCTCTCGTTCCTGGATAACCGACGTGTTTCCCTTTACTTCAATGGTCAGCTAGGGGAGGAACGGGGTCAGCCGGTTGGCACACCTCAGGGCTCTCCCCTCTCTCCTATCCTCTCCGCTCTTTACACTGCCCCCCTCCTCCATCTTGCTCCCCCGTGCGACAATACCACCCTCGGAATGTACGTAGACGACAGCCTAATTTTTGCCCATGGCAATACTTGGGTGGAAGTCGATGATCGGCTCTGGGAGAGGTACTTGGCGTGTGAGGTTTGGCTATGTAATTCGAACTTATTCCTTGAACCTTCCAAAACTGAACTCATATTCTTTCGTTCTCCACGCACCAGAGATCCTTCCCCCACCTCCATTCTTTTACCGGACATCGTACATAATACTTATTACTATACTTATTCCAAACCCACGGTCCAATACTTGGGGTTCTTTGTGAACTTCAAGTTCGACTGGACTTTTCACATTACCACCATGTGCAACCGTGCACGTGGATCACTAAAAGCCCTACAGATGCTCGGCAATTCCGTACGAGGAATCTCAACCGCAAGCTGGCAACTGGTGTTCAATGCTGTCTGCCTCCCTGTACTTTCGTATGGCTGTCAACTTTGGGCCAACTCCACTAACCGCAAGTCTCTCGTTAACAAGGTACAGATGGTATTCAACAAGGGGGTCCGCGTGTGCACTGGTGCTTTCCGTACCGCGCTGCGCGAACCCCTTCACGAGCTCCTCCGCATCCTTCCTGCGGACCTATACCTTGAGAAACTCACAGAAACTTCTGCCTACAGACTGACCCGTGTTCCCCAGACCTCACAACTCCTGCGCCGCCTAGGACAGGAGTGGGGTGGACTGGTCCAGAACAGCCTGGACACTGGTAACCCTGGTGGATCAGTACAAGTCAGTGCACATGTGACCCAGTCTGGAGGGTCCAAACAGCGCCACACTGCCTTGGAGGCTCTCGGAGCATGGGTGGATCCAACCTGCCCTCGCACCGACGTCACCACAGTCGCCCCCTGGGAGGTTCCCAACTGGAGGGTGCACGTATGTGTGATGGGGATGGATAGACCCCAACCCCGGAAAAAGTGGGTGGATGACTTGTACAAAGGAATCCCCGGCTCTAGTACGGTAGCAATCTACCTTGCCAGCATGGTCTCTAACAAAGGCCAGGCCGACAACAAACAGGTGGGTGGTGCGGCAGCCTGTGTTACTAGCAGGGAGAGGCAGATTGTTCGACAGTGGAGCATGGGGGGAGGTGACTCCAGGAGACGTCTCACTGTTCGCGCTTAGCAAAGCAGCTGAGTACATCTCCCTTACTTACTCATCGGGGGTTGCACCCACAGACGTTTACCTACTATGCGCGGACATGAGTGCCATTTTACGTATCCAGAACTTCAAGGGGTCTAAGAGTCAACTTGACCTTCTTTGCTTTCATCACTCACTTACTACCTTCTTCTCTGTGCCTAGGAACACCACCGTTTATGTGGTGTGGTCTCCATTGAAGAAGGAACGCACGCAGTCCCAATTGTCCCGGATGGCAGCCTCCGGAATCTGTGCAACCACACCTCTGGCCACCTTGCAAAAGGTTCAGTCAGCCGCCTTCTTTAAGGCGAGGGCCAGACAAAACGCATACCATACTTGGTCTAGGCGATGGATTCAGAGCTGGAGATTAAAATCTGGCCGAGACTACTCCGCTTACGACTACGATATCCAAAACCCTCCCGATGGCTGTAACCACCCCCTCTTTACCACCACCATCCCCATTAAACCTCGTCCGGAAAGGCCTGGTGATGATCCAGCCCCCCGCACCCACTACAAACCCCCGTCCCTTCCGGACATCTCTCGCAAAACGTTGTGCATGGTGTTCCAAATAGCCGTCCAACACTCATTCACATCGGAGTATACCCTCCGCCACCGTCCTGATCTCCCACCTGAACACTCTGCCTGTCCCTGCTGTTATGATCCGGATGCTTCAGTCCTTTCCCATGTATGTATTCACTTACCTTTGTTTCGGTTTTGTTATCTCTGTTACCCCATTGGTGTGTCTCCCTTGTTCCCTATGTGGTTTACTCCATATTGTCTTGTGCTTCAGATAAGAAAACCTCAGATAACAACATTTACATATGTCTGTCCTTGTGTGTTCGTCTTTGTGACTTGAGCACTATATATACTTGTACTTTACACTGTAGGAAGCCAGACTTGGCTTTGTTTGCAATCTAGCAACCTTGCCTTCGTACCTTTGGTGTGAACAGTTCTCCTCTCATCTTGTGAACCACCTCTCTCGACTCTAATCGAGTCAAACCCTCCTTCGAAGTCTTTGCAGTTGTACTATAACAACGCCACACCTGATTGACTTAGTTCGCCACCAAGATTAGGTGTAGAGAAGTGTCTTACACTTCGGACTAGGTGTCCTGTCACTAAGTCAGTTGTGCACATTGTGCATAACATCTATTAGACACTACTAGAGTCGTAGCATCACAGACAATAGATGTCTTTGCTCATCTATTAGTGTGTGTCTTCACAGACACTCTGAACCCTTGAACCACTCCTTGCATAACGCCCCTGCTAGGGCGTAACACCTGCGGAGCATGGCTGCGATCCATCCCTCACCTCATCCACCACTGTCCTCAAGTGCGAAGAGCTCAGCGCTGCCTCATAGACAACTGGCATACCCATATTCGCGACATCCCGCTGAAGAACCTCTTCGGAGATTCTGATGACGCTCAATGGCTGCTAATTTTCCTCCAGATTTCCGGAGCTGCCTCAAGACCGGAGACGGGCCCTGTCCCGTTCGACCCTGGTTGACTGCGCGTCCTCAAAATGGCTGACCCCGCTTAGTGTGGTCCGCCCACCTGGTTTAGGGGTTCTTTATTACTTCTGACATGGAACTTTTGATACCTACATCTGTTTACGCCATCTGTTTATGGTTGTATGGCTACCTAACGACTGTCTTCATGCATCCTCCTGTGACAGGGGGTTCCCTCTATTACCTACGAGTTCCTACTACGGTGCGACCTCCACTTATGTTACATACCCTTCAATGAGTCCTTAGTTGCGTACTCGACTGGCCTTGTACTTGTTTACTGCCCCAGAATAATAATGGTTCCCCAAAAAAAAAAAAAAAAAAAACAAGAATGGGCTTACACTTCGAACCCTAGTTAACCCACTTCCAGTCAAGAATGTGGATGGAACACCCAATAAGAGGGGATCAGTTCGACACACTACTATTCAGAACATTAGAATCAAGTCTCAAGGAGATTACCATGAAGAAAGTGCAGAACTCTACGTCACTACCCTGGGGGATCACGACATTATATTTGGCACAGATTGGCTCTATGCGCACAACCCAGAAGTAGACTGGGCTCTCCCCCAGCTAGCCTTCACCAGGTGCCCACCAACATGTATGTTGACCAAGAAGCCACTGGTTATCACATCCAAGAAAGCACAGACACGCGCTACTACAATAAATGCCATATTAGCAAAAGAAGATGACCCAGAACAGGAAGAGAACACCTTTTCAGAAGACGCCATTGACTCTTTCCTACACATCCACAGCTTTCTCAAGTATGACCACTTAGCCATTCACGCAAAGACAACAACCAGTACAGGAATAGCAGCTAGAACAGTGCCTAAAGCCTCTATGGATCACATCCCAGCTGTGATGACTTACTCTCAGTAAGTCAGGCGCAACTTGGGGCACTTAGGGATATGACGACGGATAGGAGGGACAAAGAAAAGAGCAAGATGTAGAGCAGAGAGGAGGACTTTAGACAGATGCAAGAGGACAAGGAAGCAGAGCAAATCAATGGTGATGAGCAATGCAGAAGACTATGAGCTTGCAAATGGGAGTTCACAAGTGGACAGTCTGAGGGACTGTCCGTTGTATTGCTCTAGCTTATATACCTGGCTACATGGTGTTTACATAATGGAATACTCTGGAAACTGGTAGAAACTCTATAAATACCATCCAATGGCAATAGTCTCTCTGAGACCTGGTGACCTTTTCCACAGTCTTTCCGTAGAACCTGGTAGAAGACTGTAGAAGCTCTATAAATATTGTCCAATGGCAATAGTCTCTCTGAGACCTGGTGACCTTCTCTGCAGTTCTTCTGTGGAAACTGGTAGAAGTCTGTCAAACCTTGTGGAAGGTTATAGAACCTTCTCCACGTGACTGATCACATGATTGATCACGTGACCCTCGGAGTATAATTTCAAACTCCGCTCCCGGATTTCCTAATTAGGAATTTGATTACATAATACCGGACCGGACCGGACCGGCCTTAACTCTTGAGTCATAACCTAAGCTTGACGGTTCATGACAGTATCCCCTCTTTAAGGTCTTGCTGCGCCGACAGCATCCTAAGGCTACTTGGTTGAGGGGCTCTTGGGTTGTTTGCATGATACTGCTGTACTAGTAGGTTTGCATGTTTCATTTGTGACACTGGCAACCAGGAGTTTTCTGAACTTGGGTACCCTTTCCACTTGACTAGGTATTATATTCCTCTTTTGTTGGGCAAAAGTCTGGACTGGAGGACTGTCTCTACTTCATAATGGTCTTCTTCTCCCTGGACTATTTCTGGGGGTGGTCTGGTGAAATTGGGTCCATGGGCTGTGGTTTCTTTATAGGGAGAGACAAGGGAGTTGTGAAAGACTGGGTGAATACGCCATGACTTTGGTAGTTGGAGTTTGCAATTGACTCCCCAAGAGGATAGTACTTTGAATGGTCCATGTCGTCTAGGGGCCAACTTGGCCTTTGGATGGGTAGTGTGAACGTTGGTTCCTTCTAACCAGACTTGGTCTCCTGGTTTAGGTTCATAGGTAGTGGCAGATACCCGGGTATTCTTCATAACTTCTGCAGCTACTTTTAAGGCTGCTGTAACTTCAGATCTGATTTGTTCTAGGGCTCAAAGGCGCTCTTCAACTGTGGGTATCTTGGTGGCGAAGTTTACTGGTGGGATGAACTCTGGTTTGAAGCTGTACCAGATTTCGAATGGTGATCTTCT
>WTXK01001086.1:0-10205 GCA_025769895.1 Lactarius psammicola
GTGCCCTTTTCACCCCCAGTCTTCTGACCCCTGTCGTGCCTCCCTGTCAAGTGACAGTGAGTTATCACACTTGGACAGTCTAACCAATAGACTCTGACCCAGGGCATTCCTAGTGTCCTATGACTACTCTGAGTTCGGACTTTGGGATGGAGATTCGGCCTCGTACTATGAGGAAACGTATGAGGGCCATAGGAGCCCCCTCTCCGTGTTATGGTTCCACGTCTGTATGGCATTGACTTAACGCTGTGCTGGGGTTCACCAACCATGTGACTCCAATTGTGTTCAGGTGGTTCTTCGTTCCTGAGTTATTTGGCTTTGAATTGCTTGAAACTGGCATAAACGGTCTGAGGTTCCCCTTGTCTGTGGGGCTGCTTGGCAGTCTTCCTGACTAATCGCACCAAAGATGGATGAAAGGGCACTAGGCGAAGAGCACTAGGCAAGGGACTAGATTGGTGGAAAGAATACAAGTTGCTAAAGCTAAGGTATGAAAGTGAAAACCTCAGCCCTTATATACACAAGAGGGTGCAGGTTTAAACCCAGCAAACCCTAATACACCGATCCTAGGAATGAATCATCCAGGAACCACAAAGATAAGTAAAGTCCGAGATAAGAGACCATGAGGCGTGATAAGCACAGCCCCTCGAGATAATGATATTGTAAGTCCGTGATATGCAATGATAAGCATACACATGCCCTAAATGCTGATGATAGGGGATAGGGAGATAAGAACGATAAGGGTCCTGTCCAATGACAATGCATTCGCCTATTGTGCCCTAAGGTGCTACGATAAGGCATAGTTCATGGCCTTCTAGCTGCTTCTAGACTCGTCACGTGCCGTCCTAAAGGTCACGTGATCATTCTGGTGTCACTGCCTGTGCATAAGCCAATCGCTCACCTGGCAAATGCCACTCATCTGGTTCTAGGGAGAGCCGTTCCATCCTTGCTTGCGTGTCTTGCAGCATTCATTTGACTTCTTCTTCGTCACGTGAGTTCGTACTTGGCGACATGCCGTGATACTCGGCCCGTTGTCGCATGACTTCCATGTGATGTTGCTCTTCCTGGGCAAGTACCGCTGCCCATACTTGATCGTCGCTGAATGGTTCTTCTTCCAGCTGCCCCTCTTTCAAAGGCTCAGGGTCATGTGCACTGTCGTTTCGTAACACTCTGACCTTCTCTCCTTCACATGCTTTCAGTCCCCCTTGACCCCCCTTGACTTTTCCTCTTCCTCATCTGCCCCGGAGGAGCCTCTGGTTGTTCCCCCTGTCGTCCCTTCTCAGGAAGAGTCTCCCAAGCTCCAGTATCCCCCCTCGCATCCTGTCACTCCCAGTGAGGAAGGAGAGTTGGTCCTCCTTTGTTATGATCCGGACGCTTCAGTCCTTTCACATGTATGTTGCCACTTACCTTTGCTTCGGTTCTGTTATCTTGTTACTCCATTGGTGTGTTCCCTTTGTTCTATATGTGGTTTATCCCCTATTGTCTTGTGCTTCGGATAAGAAAACCCCAGATAACAACATTTACATATGTCTGTCCTTGTGTGTTCGTCTTTGTGACTTGAGCACTATATATACTTGTACTTTACACTGTAAGAAGCCAGACTTGGCTTCATTTGCAATCTAGCAACCTTGCCTTCGTACCTTTTGTTACGTCCCAATTTTATTTTTACTTTACTTCTCTTTGTCTTGGATGACTCATAGTAAGGGCACAGCATTGTCTCATGTGACTTACTTACTGTACAGGACTCGTGACTCATACATGTCTATTGTCTAGACATGTGACTGGTTATGACTCGTACTGCCTATTGTTCTGGCAGGTGACTCGGACTATTTATTGTTCTCTGTGACCTATTGTCCTAGTGACTTCATTGTTCTAGTGACGCCTATTGTTGCAGTGACTCTATTGTTCTCTAGTAGTATAAGTAGAGACATGGATGGGGCCTTATGCCTCAGACTTGACTTCTTGTACCATACGGTATATTGAACATAGCAGTCTTTGAACCCCTCCCCTCTGTCTGATCCGCTTAAAGGTCTTCTCTAAAGTCATCTGACTTGTGAGGTGATCTACTCGTCATCAGGAACTCTCTAAGTCCTCTTCGGACTTAGGACTCGTAACTCACACGTGACCCACCTTAGTGTTTTGTCAGCGGACTAGTGTTGACCTTTACCCACGCCGGGTGAACGTCCCTACCGTGACGTAACATTAAGTCAAGTCTATTGAACGCTAGTCAAGCTGCCTAAACCACGAAGGCATACGCAATCAAGAACTGTTCAAGGGTTTAAACCATTCCCCCTTGAAAGAAGAACTGAGGACGAAACTCCCTCAGCACATTAAAGGAACTGCTCGCTGGGAAGAATTACGACGACGAGGAAGGATATTGGGTGTTTGATACACTCTCTGGCAAATACCTCGCCATCGAATACGAAGAATCCGCAGATCAGTGGTACTTCATTGGACAAGATTCCAAAACCGGTCATTGGATAGCAACCAACCTGGTACCCTCCACTTATCAGCTCGGAAGAAGAGTTAAGGCCCAAGGAACCGTCTCAGGAATAAACGTAGACGACTCAGAGGCCAAGGGACATACTCAAAGTTCCCTCACAAAGACCGGCATATCACAAAGTTCGGCAATGAGCACGACGCTCACTACAGCAGCAGCAGCACTTACTCTGGCTGGAACTCAGCAGCCGAGTGGAAAAGTGCACCAATTCTTTGCCAAAGGAGGCAAAGGTAGCCAGCCTGGAGGGAACCCACCTGCCGGTGGAGGACCCCCTCCCGCTGGTCCACCAGGAGGTGGCGGAGGACCACCTGGTGGGAGTGGTGGCGGCGGACCCTGGCGCTGGAGGCGCTGGAGGAGCCGGAGCCGGTGGAGGTAACGGGAAGCTGGGAGGCAACCCCCCTATGGAATTCAATGGAGATCGCTCCACTGCGGACGCGTTCATGAACGAATTCAACCTCTACCGCATCACCAATATCGACGCGGAGCAAATGGTGAACCCAATGAAGAGGGTCGCGCTATTCCTTGGATTCATCAAGGGACCCCTAGTCAAGGACTGGGTCAAGCGCTGGACCAATTGGGTTATTGCCCAGATGAACACGGGAAGACCCACAACGGACGAATACTTCTGGACAGAAGTATCAAGAGGATTCCAGGTCGCCTTCCAAGACACTGGAGCCAGGGAACGGGCTGAAGAAAAACTCCAAAACCTTGCCTTCACACATGGCTGAGGTGGACACTTTCATCGCCCAGTTCGAATCCTTGGCCGAGGAAGCAACCTACGCGCTGGATGCGCAACCTACACTTTCCCTCTATGCGTCCAAGCTTCCATTCAAGATGGTGGACCACATCTACAAGGTGGTCAGACCAGTCATGTTCCAGCAATGGGCAGAAGCCACGTGTCAATACCACAGGGACAACACCGCTGTCCAGAATATACGGGGCTTATTCGAGCAAAATACCCCAAGGAAACCCTCCAGGAACCCGACAGGATTCTTGCCACAGCAATGGGCCTAAGATCCTGGGAGTCAAAATGCCTCAACCGGATGCCTAACGCCATGGACACCTCAGCCGGCAGGAGCTGTGCTAGACCCAAGGCCCATGGACGCGCCACTACTACAGAAGATGGGCGCAAGAGCATCACTTGCTTCGGGTGTCAACAAGCAAGGGCACATCAAAAGAAATTGTCCTGAAAAGGACAAACAGAAGAAGAAGGAGCCAGGCCAAAGCGTGCACTGCTGAAGCCGAAGACAGCGGAGATGAAGACGCGAAGACATCTGCGTCTGCCCCTCCTGCGTGGACCTCCTACATCAATTCTGGACGTGCCCTTCCCGAAGAAGACAAGCTGCATATCGTCAAAATGGCGGCAGGCTTGGAGCCTTGTGATCCGGAAGATGAGGATTTTTAAAGAGGTGCACCCCCGCGGCCTGGGCGTGCACCTTAAGACTCAAGAACGTGTTTGCGTGTAAATACAAAGTCGTTGAAAATTCCAACGCTGATTCAATCCGCTCACGTAAAGGCCGAAAGACAAGTTCTCGTGGACTCGGGAGCAACAGACAACTTCATCAGCGAAAAACTACTGAAAAGGATGAAGATTGGAAAACTCGCACTCCAGAAAGTACGCCAGATCTGGAATGTGGACGGAACCCATAACCGGGCAGGCACGATCAAGCACTTCGTGGACCTCCAGGTTAGGGTAGGACCCAAGACGGAAGAGATGAAGTTCCTCGTGACCGACTTGGGAGAAGACGAACTTATCCTGGGGTACCCTTGGCTGGCCGCTTTCCAGCCCAAGATTGATTGGAAGAGCGCTACTCTGGATGAGAGTATGCAGCCGCTCATCATCAAAACCCTAGGATTGAAGATCGATGAAGAAGTACAGCGCGTACGAGACGCCTGGGTGAAGAAAGCCAAGACTCTGGCAGAACAAGGAGAAGAAATCTTTGTTACCAGATTGGACGAAGATACGATCAGACGGACCTCTGCATCAACAGAGATGGCCGTCAAAGCGCTTCCAAAGGAAGAGAAGACCTGGGACCAGATAGTCCCCGTGCAATACCACAAGTGGAAGAAGGTCTTCTCAGAAGAAGAATCACGGCGTTTCCCGAAGCATCAACCATGGGATATCGCCATCGACCTGGTCAAGGATGCCCCAAAAGTACTGGATTGCAAGATATATCCGCTCACTCTCGAAGAACAGGTGAAACTTGATGATTACATCAAGGAGAACCTGGAGAAGGGATATATTCGACCATCAAAGTCCCAGTACTCGTCACCCTTTTTCTTTGTTGGGAAAAAGGATGGGAAGTCACGACCAGTGGTTGATTATCGGAAGCTCAACTCGTTCACGGTGCCAGATCGATACCCCCTCCCCCTTATCCAGGAACTAGTGGATAAGGTTCGAAACGCACGGCTTTTCACCAAAATGGACGTACGCGCTGGGTACAACAATATACGGTTCAGGGAAGGCGATGAACACAAAGCCGCCTTCAAGACAAACATAGGACTATTCGAACCAACTGTCATGCCGTTCGGTTTAAGGAACGCTCCGGCAGTCTTCCAGAGGATGATGAACACGCAGTTCACCGACATCATTGCTACCGGAAAAGTAATCATCTATATGGATGATATCTTGGTAGCAACTGAAGATAACCTCGTGGAACACCGCAAGTTGGTTAACTCGATCCTGGAACGTTTGGCAAACTGGACCTATATTTGAAGCCTAGCAAGTGTCAATTCGAGGTCAAACGAATTGAATTCTTGGGCGTCATACTGGAAAACGGCACGGTTACTATGGACCCAGTCAAAATCGCTGGAGTGCAAGAATGGAAAACGCCGAAGAACGTCAAAGAAGTTCGGCAATTCCTGGGATTCTGCAATTTCTATAGGCGATTTATCAAGGGGTTTTCGCACATTGCCAAGGTTCTCAATAATCTCCTCAAGAAAGGCAACAAGTGGGCCTGGGAGGAGAAAGAACAAAAAGCTTTCGAGAAGCTCAAGGGGCAAATATGCGAAGAACCGGTGCTGTTACAGCCAGATCAGAAGAAACAGTTCGAAGTCGAAGTAGATGCGTCAAATTACGCAATCGGTGCGGTGCTTATGCAAAAGGATGACAAGAATGTCCTCCATCCGGTCGCCTTTTTCTCAAAAACTCTGAACGAAGCCCAAAGGAACTATGATGTGTATAACCGTGAGCTCCTTGGACTTCTGGAAATGTTCAGACACTGGCGACAGTACTTGCATCAAGCCGCACACCAGGTCAAGGTTCACACGGATCACGCCAATCTATTGTTCTGGAAGAATCCAGGAGATCACAATAGAAGAGTGGCGCGATGGCACGCGGAACTATGGACTACGACTTCCAACTGGTACACATATCTGGCAAGAAGAATGGACGCGCGGATGCGCTATCTAGACGCCCAGATTACGACGAAGGCGACGGCGATAATAAGCAACTTGTGGTGTTGCCACCAAAGTTCTTTAGCCAGGCCTATGCAAGGATCGCAGGAAGCGATGAAGGCGAACCCCAATAACGCACGAGAGTGGGAACGCTATCGCATGGGAATCGATCCAGACCAGTATCAATCAGTGCAAGATCTGATTGAGAAGGACCAGCAGGAGAACCAAGACAGCCAGAACCGGCTTGAGGGATGGACCAACACCCACCAATTGATCAAGCTGAACTCAATTTGGTGGAAGGATCACCGGATCGTTGTTGCCGGAGACAACAATCTGAAGAGGGGGGTAATTCACTTTTACCACGATACCCCATCGGCCGGACACCCGGGAATTTCAAATACCTATGAGGTGGCAAAGCGCGACGTATGGTGGCCCAACATGAAACAAGATGTGGAGCAATACGTCAAGGGATGCGCCTGCTTGCCAAGCAAACAAAGCCAACACGAGACCCTTGAAACCAGCAATGATCCCCATCACCCCTGAACATGTGCTACCTTTCCAGACAGTAGCCATGGACTTCATCACAAAGTTACCGAAATCAGAAGGGTACGACACGATTCTTACGATCACGGATCATGATTGCAGCAAGGCCGCAATATTCATACCTTGCAAGGAGGCAATCACCGCTGAAGGAGTGGCTGGACTGTATTTGAAATGGGTTTATCCCAGGTTCGGAGTGCCGAAGAAGATTATCTCGGACCGAGATACCCGGTTTACGTCAAAATACGCCAGAGGACTATGCGACGCCCTCAAGATACACCAGAATATTTCCACTGCATACCACCCAAGGACGGATGGACAATCTGAACGAACAAACCAGTGGCTGGAACAATACCTCAGATTCTGGTGCGAGGACAGGCAAGACGATTGGAGCAAGTGGCTGCCATTCGCAGAATTCGCGCATAATCAGTGGCCTAATGCGACGACGAAGAAATCCCCATTTGATCTGATCATGGGGTACACACCGAAAGTTGAGTGGCCAACGAACAGTTACGTTCCGTTGGTGGAAACCAGGCTTTCGAAGATGGACGAAGCTCGCGATGAAGCACTTAGGAATATCGCTCGAGCACAGAAGGCTATGGCTCTGGGAAACAAAGGGAACAAACGTTTCAAGCCATACAAGAAAGGAGACCAAGTTTGGATAGAAGGGACGAATATCAAAACCCTATACCCTGCGGCCAAACTTGGACCAAAGCGACACGGGCCGTTCAAGATTCTGGAACAATTGTCGGAAGCAGTTTACCGAGTGGAGTTACCTCGGCAATGGAAGATCCACAATGTGTTTCATGTGAATCTAATAACGCCATACAAGGAGACGGAACTACACGGGCCAAACTTTACCCGTCCGCCACCTGATCTAGTTGATGGAGAACCAGAATATGAAGTCGAGAAGATTCTGGATGCACAGCCAAGAGGAAGAGGGCGCAAGATGCACTTCCTAGTCAAGTGGAAGGGATACCCAAGCAGCGACAACTCGTGGGAGCCGGAAGAAAATTTACATGCAGATGACTTGATAGCAGGAATTCAAGCGGAGACTCAAGAGCAAGACAAAGAAGATAAAAGGAAGGGAGGAGACTCGTCTCAGAGTCATTCGCACACTCCTTCCTACCAAACTGCTCTACAATGTCTTCCTACTCTGCTCCCGCTCCCCAGACCACTGGACTCAGTGTCCCCTCTCGCTCTGCATCCCCAGTCTCGGCACCAGACAACACCCCCCAGGACCAGCCAATGCCTACAGTGGCAGTGGCAATCCACGAACTCCTTGCCACTAGGCTGGTGGAGGACGTGGAGGAGGGGGAGGTTCCCGAAGCTGGAGTACCCACCCGCTCCTCAGCTGGCTCGACGCACTGAGCCCTTCATCGAGCGGGACGACGACGACAGCACCATCAACTACGAGCGAGCCCCCGACCAGGCAGAAGAGTCGGACGAGGCTCCTGTGGGGTATATCCCCAACGACCCCGCCGGACGTATGTTCTACCCCATCTACGTAAAGAACAGCAAGTACGTCACCGGCCGGGACGACCCTCGCCATAGGCTGCGCCTCGCCCCATATATCAAATATTCCACGGACTACACCTACGTCCATGGAACCGAAGGCAAGGGGGCGGAGGTGCGCACTACCCAGGTGTATGTGGGTAGGAGGGCGAGGAGGTACGAACGCATGACGCCAGCCAAGTGGCGTGACCTCGAGCGTGGCAGCGAAAAGGAGTTTGCCATTAACGAGATGCTGGCGGCAGAGGGGGACCCAGGCTGACCGGGAGAATCAACCGGTTCAGAGGGAAGGCGGAGGTGAAGAAGACTCTGGAGGGACTTTTGCGCACGCGCAAGAAGAGTGTGAACGAACTAACCAAGGAACTGGTGGTGGTGGATACCGCCATGGCTGACAGTATGGTCAGGTTGGAGCTCGCCAATGCGTACGACGAGCTCAACACGCTCTTCAAAAGGTCTTTCCCGCCTATCCCACGCCCTCCTATCCGCTCCCCCATTGTCACCCCGGCACTCCCACGTCAAGGAGGGCCAGTAGAAATGCCAGTCGATGCCGACGGAACCACCCGCGCCAAGAAGAAGTGCTACCGGTGTGGGTCACAGGAACACCGCGTCTCCAAGTGCAAGGAGCCGCGCAAGAACAAGAAGTGCACCTTGTGTGGTAGTCAGGACCACCGCAAGAAGCACTGTCGGCATCGCGTTATCGGCAAGGGGGAAGACAAGCAAGACGACGGGTGGGGCTCACCCTTTGAAGAAGCCATCAAGATGCCGGAGGTGGACCTCCAAGAGAAGATGACCCTCCTTGGAAGAAAGGAGTGGGTCCCCGCCTCCTGCTATATTTGTGGACGAGTGGACCCGGGACACACGGAGTTGGAGTGTCCACTCTACGAGAAGTGTTGGACCTGTGGGGGCACAGGGTCGTATGGGTACGTAAAGAGGCACAGGTGCCAGCCTCAGGACTCGCAGGAGTGTGTCAGCTTGGATGGCGATGCCATGGACGCTGACTTCGACCTCTACTGGGACAACGACTAGTCAAAGTCGGGTCGCCTTTGAGCCTGAAGGGGGGATTGTGTTACGTCCCAATTTTATTTTTACTTTACTTCTCTTTGTCTCGGATGACTCATAGTAAGGGCACAGCATTGTCTCATGTGACTTACTTACTGTACAGGACTCGTGACTCATACATGTCTATTGTCTAGACATGTGACTGTTATGACTCGTACTGCCTATTGTTCTGGCAGGTGACTCGGACTATTTATTGTTCTCTGTGACCTATTGTCCTAGTGACTTCATTGTTCTAGTGACGCCTATTGTTGCAGTGACTCTATTGTTCTCTAGTAGTATAAGTAGAGACATGGATGGGGCCTTATGCCTCAGACTTGACTTCTTGTACCATACGGTATATTGAACATAGCAGTCTTTGAACCCCTCCCCTCTGTCTGATCCGCTTAAAGGATCTTCTCTAAAGTCATCTGACTTGTGAGGTGATCTACTCGTCATCAGGAACTCTCTAAGTCCTCTTCGGACTTAGGACTCGTAACTCACACGTGACCCACCTTAGTGTTTTGTCAGCGGACTAGTGTTGACCTTTACCCACGCCGGGTGAACGTCCCTACCATGACGTAACACCTTTGGTGTGAACAGTCCTTCTCTCATCTTGTGAACCATCTCTCTCGACTCTAATTGAGTCACACCCTCCTTTGAAGTCTTTGCAGTTGTACTATAACAACGCCCACACCTGATCGACTTAGTTTGCCACCAAGATTAGGCGTAGAGAAGTGTCTTACACTTTAGACTAGGTGTCCTTTCACTGAGTCAGTTGTGCACATTGTGCATAACATCTATTAGACACTGCTAGAGTCGTAGCATCACAGACAATAGACGTCTTTGCTCATCTATTAGTGTGTGACATCACAGACACTCTGAACCCTTGAACCACTCCTTGCCAACGCCCCTGCTAGGGCATAACATCCTTGACATTCTTGGGCAAGAGTTGCCCTCGCCTTCTTGTACTGTGCACCCTTTGAGTGCACCCCCTCCTGTATTGCCCCCATTATCCACCAATCTCCCTAGTCCCCTGCGGGTCCTATCCCCAGTTCCTGTCGTCTCCCATGTTGCCACTCCTGATTCCCCTATCAACTATGAGTATGTAGCCAAAGTAGGCCCCGTCTCCCCTGCACCATCCTCTAATCAGGAGAACCGCCACCCCCCCTTGATTTTCCCCCATTTTCAGCCCCCTCCCTGTGCCGTGTCCATTGGGGAGCAATCC
>WTXK01001087.1:0-10171 GCA_025769895.1 Lactarius psammicola
ACAACTTGAAGACGAAGTCTTCATAAGACAAGGGGACGTCTGATCAAATACATTTTTCCGGTCGACATCGAGACCACCCCCCAGACTATGATGGTACACAACTCGCTTGCACTGACTTGTGCATTATGGTATAACGTACAGTTTTCCCTGCTTCGATGCTGTCTAAGTCACTGTACCACAGCCCACTCGAATCACTGTGCCTGAACAGCAATGGCGTTATTGGCGAACGGATAATCAATGTATCCGGTAGCAGACTCCGGGATGTAGAAAGTATCCCGGTTATAGCGTGTCAGGGATAGTCCTTCCTTCAGGCGCAACGGAAGATCGGGCTGCGATGTTGTGTCAGAAATACTTCCACTGACTGTCGAAAACACGACTCACGTTTGCAATGAACTGACGACCAAATGCGACCAAGCCTCCATACTTCGACACCGTGTCGATTGCCGTAGCACGGTCCATTCCACCTGCCGCAATGTAAGGGCGATCGCCCCAGATTTTCCGCAAGGCCTCGTTCGATTGAGCTCGATTTTCATCCGTGACGGCTACGATGGTGAAGTTATTCACGCGCGGCTCAATAACGTGAATATAAGCAAAGTTCGGGTGCTCATCACGGATGCGTTCAATGAACGTGCTGAAGGTAGGAAGTGGATCCTTCATACCCATACCTATAAAAAATATTAGGGCTTTGGAAGCACTACGAGACGGCCATACCTCACTCTGAAATAGGGACCATGGACTTATGCGGATGGCCGTCCTTTCCGCACCAACGGACTCCACGATCGCGTTGACCACCTCGAGAGGGAACCGCACACGGTTCTCCACAGATCCCCCATATTCATCTATCCGTTCATTCGACATCGTCTGCAAAAACTGGTCCGGGAGGTACCCATTGGCCGCGTGTATCTCCACGCCGTCGAAACCAGCCTTGATAGCGTTGCTTGCTGCCTTGGAATACAGTTGAACATATTCTTTAATCTCCGCAACCGTAAGTTCACGCGGAACATTGTTATCGAAGGAGATCGGGCTAGGTGCGACGAGATCAAAGCCACCTTCCTGCTTCAGGACTGCAGGATTGGCAGCGCGTCCGGGAGCCCAAAGTTGGAGGAATATGTAAGAGCCGTTGGCGTGAACCGCATCCGTGATCTTTATGCGGTAAATTAGTGTACACAGGAGTCGTGGGACGGGGGGAAATACAAACCGATTTCCAAGCAGCGATTTGGGCGTCGCTCCAGATACCGGGCACGTTCGGATATCCCGTCGCTTGAGGAGCGATAATAGCGGCCTCCGATATTATGAGTGTTCCTGGTACACTCGAACGCTGGGTGTAGTATGTCTTGGCAAGTTCACCATGGACGTGGTCCTTATTCGCACGGAGGCGTGTCAAAGGGGCCATGACGACGCGGTGTTGAAGGTCGACAGTCCCGACGCGGAGGGGCTGGAAAAGAGAAGACACTGAGGAGGACATGAACGAAGTGAGGATGAGGCCGTGAGGAGTTGTCGCAGTGGTACGATGAGGAAAGTTGTTGTGAGAATCATTTCTAGGAAAACAGTTAGGGCCTTGCGCTGAGTCGTGGGAGTGATTAAATCATTCTTCGTGCGAATCACTTTGTTAACTTACTGTAGGTGGAAGCTTCTTGATCGTTGGTGACCGAGCGCGCGAAACCCTTCAAGTTGCTGACAATAATTATTATTGTAAGCACCGCTGGCCGAGGCGTGACGTTACTATTGTCTCGTGACTGTGACCGTTATAGGACGTGACCTCAAAGCGCTCGCAGTACCACTGGCACTGGCACTGCAGTGGGCCCTGGCCGCAGACCTGTACAGGTCTCGTCGCTTTGTCTCCAGACGCAAATTCCGGCTGTTCAGGAGTCTGCACTTAACATGAGCTCCCGTTACCTTAGATCACAGTTCAATTCCGAAAATCGCAATGAGGAGTCTGTCCTCCTGCGTTCTATTCGCTCTGCTCTTCGTGGATCAAATCTAGACCCCAATTTGCAACACTCTGCGTTCTACGACATCTCCTCGGACACTGACTCGGAGGGCGGGGCAGAGGAACTTCTTTGGGATGAGAAACGGGTTGTACTGTGTACGGGAGGTGTTATCCAGAAGCAATGGTCGTTCACCCACGAGGGGCAGCCTGTTCAGTGGGCTTGCGCTGGCTGGATCCAACAACCTGGTGCTGTTATTGCGTCACGATCCTCAGGTCACTACACAAATGATGCCCACTCTGGGTACTTTCGTGAACGTGAACGCGACAGTCGCACTCGAACCACTTTTGGACCATTTGATCAGGCGGAGCAAGAGCGTAGGCGTGAGGTTGAACCCGAGTCGCAAGTACGTGCTATCTTCGTCTTCCTTCGCAGCGTAGGGTGGATATACCTCAGCAATGGTATCGAGTACACATTTTCCCTCCCCTTCATCGTGCGCAGAGCATGGCCTCTGTATCCACACGGAGTGATTATCCAACGAGTTTTGGAACCTACAGAAGTCCAAGAAGCTGAATTGACTGGCGACGAAACACTTCCTACTGTCTTCTCTCTCATAAGTCCTCTGGCTGAAGCTACTGTCGTTGATCATGCAGCTAACATCGTTGGCGGTTTTCATTCCGTCCCTCTTAACTTGGTCCATGACGACGACTACGACTCGGGTCATGTTTCTGAGCCTCTTTCAGCTGGTGAAGTTATCATTTGGGTTTCCTGTCAAGGTCACGGAGAAGATAGCGATTTAGCTAGTCACTGCCCACCCTGAGCGGCGCCAGCTTACTGTCTGGAGGTATGCCTACGTGAAGCTTGGGGACATCCCGTTTTCTCAGGCGCATTCTCGATTTCGCAAGAAGCGCGCTTCCATGGCCGCTGGTGCCCCTGACAATCAACGACAGACGGTTGCTAACAATAAGGAGTTCGGATGGCGGCCACAACCTCCTCCAGAGAACCACCCTTTGGGATCCTTTCCGGGCCCATATACACGCCACCATCCCCCCGTCCCTTCATTAACCAGCATACCCTCATTTTCAACTCCAACAGGTCTCCCAGGGGCATCGAGGACTCAACTGCCGCTTTTGGATGAGCAACGACCTCCCCATGAACGAGATAGGCTCGGCGTTGACATAAGCCGCATGGTTCTTGGTGGTAGAACCAGGGCGGAAGGTGACGCTGCCATGGGACCAACAGACTATACCCGCATGCGCTCTACCCACTGGATCACTAGATTATACACCATGGACTTGGCGGAGAGCGAGTGAGTGAGCCCGACGTTACCACGCTTTATTCTCACTGAGTGCTTTGAGTTGCGTAGCTCAAGGGATTGGTCAAAAATAAGCATCTCAATTTTCGACCAACGTTTCGATGGTCAGGTCGACCGTGTCCTTCTTGGCGTCTGTCGTCCAGCCTCGGAGACCATAACGATCCTTTCTGTTGCTAAAGATTCGGACACAAGCTTGCGAGTGACGCGAGTCGCGGAACGTCCTGCAGTTTCGGTAGCGCCGATGCGCATAATGAGATCTAACGTAGATGATCTTCTCGTCGCCGAACCCAATGGCGCGTTGACCGTACTGACCCACGGCTTGCGAGAATATAACGCATCCTCAGTGGGCATAACTGGTATCGTCCCACACTTCCTCCCGCGCCCCCCCACCTTGCCGTCACTGGGAGCAATGGAGGTGGATTCCACGAGTCCTTCCATGCTAACTAACAGGGTGGTGGCTCTCAGAGACCCAATACGTTCGGCTGTCACCGTCGAGCTACTTGATGGCAGTCAATCTCGAGTTTCGATCGATTTTACCCCCAAGGACTTGCTCACGAAGCAGTGCCTGGAAGTACTCGCACTTACTCTCCCCGCAGACTGGTACTTCGGTTTACACCTAACTTTCACGGATGCATGGAGGACTCGTCGAATCAGTTGCGACCCTGAAGTCGAGTTTGAGAGTTTCAAAAGCGCTTTGACTACAATACTCCAAGTCGAACCTTATCAAAATAGTTTGGCCAGAAACAACCCGTGGGAGAGGCTCTCATGTTCCGCTTCCTACACCCGCCTTGAGGACGACCTTGTACTCTCGGGCTTACGGCTGCCACCACGCTCCCCTCCCAATCCCCCGTCTACGCCCAAGAGACCGCATGCACTCCTCGCTCCCGTCCTCAATGCGCTGCACATGCTAGGAGAAGACCTACGTTTGATGGTCCACCGACACGACGATGTTCACCGCCTTGCAGAATTGATATGCCTTATCGCGAGTATCATCCGGCCAGAGTGGACAGACTATTGGAAGCGCTTCTGCCCTGATGTAACTGCAGGATGGGTGTATCGTCTGTGTCCCGCGACTCCATCAGACGAACGTTCTTACTTACGTGCTCGTAGGTTCGTCATTCGTCGATGACCGCCTACCTGTCTGGCCTCCGGACATGACAGCCATGTTTTACGGAAGGATAAATAACCCAGACTGGAGGCTTCCCTGGTATGATATCCGCAAGCTTGCATCACAATTCAAGCTTTCCCCTAGCTACGCATATGGGAGACTGGAACCACTCGCTTATCTGCGTCAGCTTACGTTGATCTATCGATGTCTCGCAGACAAGACGGTAGAAGATAGTCGAAAGCGGGCAGAGAACGCTATGCACTTGATGGTCAACCACCAAATTGGCCTTGCGTTCTTCAACCTCCTGCCACTCGGACTCGCTGCTCCACTTCGAGAAGCTGCAAGGTCATGTCAGCTAGCGCCGGGCCAAGACTGGCCTGCCGCCGCGTACCAGTTCATCAGCCGTAATGACTTGGCAGAAGGTGCGGGTGCTAACCTCAGTAACTTGAACGCGACCGGCTACCGACCTGTCAAAGAATTTCTTGTGAGCGACTTCGGCTAGTATGCAATTCTAAACTCAGGTGGAACTTTTTTTTCTTTCAGGGTAACCGCAAGCGGCCAACCATACGCTCGCTTGTCTACCAGGCGGCTTCTGCAGCTACCGGAGAAATCAATGCAGGCTCGGGTGTGGAGTTAAACATCGACGATTTCACTCGGATACGATTTGGTCAAGATAAGCGGCTCGACGAGGTCGCACGAATGTTGCGCTCGTCGGAAGTACCGACGGTCAGAATGATTGAACGTCCTGAGCTCAGGTGCGCTTTTGATCGCTTACCTCTAAGCGATAGTAATATTAATCTTCTCACAGTGAGCATGATCAAGCTAAGGAACAGCAGAACCACGTTCTCAGGATTGCTGAACGGACGCTTGCTCTACCTTTGGGTCGTGCTATGTTCACGTTCGGTTCCGTGCCTACAGTGACCCGAGAAGCATATGCCATCCCGAAGATAGAGTTTTCGATACATATTCAACCTCAGAATATCACTATTGCCCCAGAACCGAACAAAATTCCTCTGGATAGTCTCAATTGGGGAGACTTCCACAATGGCGTTGCCGCAGCGCTGAGGATATCACCTTCCTCAAATGTCATCGAAAGTTCGTGGATCAAGTTCAATAGGCCCTCCGAGTTGACACCCGAACACGCCGGGTTCTTGTACGGACTGGGATTGACAGGTCATCTGCGGGAGATGTTGACCTGGCATACCTTTGGCTACTTGACCCCCAAGCACGACCTAACGTCCATTGGCATATTGCTTGGTCTATCTGCAGCGAACGTTGGCAGTGGAAACAGGCATGTAACCAAACTGATCGCTGTACACACCCCCGCTCTTCTCCCCACGCCTACAATAGATCTCAATGTCCCTTTAATAACTCAAGCCGCGGGCCTCGTAGGTCTCGGTCTCCTATACATGGGCTCGAAAAATAGGCGGATGGCCGAAGTCTGTCTCAAACAAATCAGCCGCAATGACCTTACTCAACCAGACCTCAGTAACGAACACCGCGAAGCCTATGCCATGGCCGCAGCGCTTGCTTTCGGGATGGTTACATTAGGCGGTGGCTCTGTTGTACCAGTACCTGCCGATGAAGCATTAGTTTCGGAATTGCGAATCCTCATTCACGGGGAGGCCCCTTCGCATATGCGTAGCAGACGTACGCGGGCAGCATTCGACATCAACCTTACCTCTCCTGCGGCGACCATAGCTCTCGGGCTGATGTATCTGAGAACAGAGAGTCAAGAAGTCGCTGACATACTCACCATCCCGGACACGATCATGGCCTTGAATCATATCCCACCGAACTTCTTGCTGTTGCGCACGTTGGCTCGGAACCTCATCCTCTGGGACCGGATCACACCTACCCGGGAGTGGGTCGATGCGCAACTTCCAACCTACATCGCCAAAGAGTTGGACGGACGGGGGCAAAGAAAGACAATAGATGATGCTATTGACCTCGCGTTCTATAACATCGTTGCAGGATGTTGCTTCGCGATAGCCCTCAAGTACGCAGGCACAGCCCGGGAGGAACCTTACTTGCTCCTTATCAACTATTACGACACGTTCAGTCGTTTAGCATACACAAATGGTAAGTCAGCACGGCATATTCGGCCTTACTTCCGCTCACAAGGGTTATCAAATAGGCCCAGCATACGATCATAAAATTAAGAGACATGCGATTCGCGACGGACTGAACCTGATATCAATCTCTTTGAATGTTGTCATGGCAGGAACCGGTGAAATAAATTGCCTGCGGAGGCTTCGGTATTCGTTCGGCATGTACAACCAGGCTATGCGCTACGGCACACATATGGCTACACACATGTCCCTTGGTCTCCTGTTCCTGGGTGGGGGCCGATACACGTTAGGGAGCTCAGATGCGGCCATCGCATGTTTGGTGGCCGCCTTCTTTCCCCGGTTCGCCCCTGTTTCCTCGGATAACAAATCGTATTTGCAAGCTCTTAGGCACTTATGGGTCTTGGCTGTTGAACCGAGGTGTCTCATCTCGCGGGACGTCGACACGAAGGAGATCGTCTACCTCCCAATCAAGATAAAAGTCAAGGAAGGCACAGATGTCGAAATGGCTCAATTAATCTCCCCCACCCTCATCCCCGACTTCGATAAAGTTCTTTCTATCCGTGTCGATACTCCTAGGTACTGGCCATTCTACCTCGATTTAGCGAATGTACGGCGACACAAGGAGTCACTGCTTCGCAGTCAAACCATTTACGTCAAGCGCCGAACAGCATTTTTGAGCTATCTGGAAGACCCCAAAGGGAGCCGCAGCCTGTTCGTACGCTCGGGGTCATCTTCGGGTGATGCCGCCACCCTTGACTTCCCGCGGCTCACAGACACAAAGGCGCATCCCGCCGGGGACCTCAACCAATTTATCTCCTCCTTTTCCAACGACCCGTTTTTTCTAGCGTTCGCTGACCACCTCTGCCGAAATGGATCCGAAATGGGCCCGGAACAGGTCTTCAACGCGTACTGTCGTGCAAGTCTACTTGATAGCATACTCCAAGACAAGCCACAGACGCTGCAGTCCCACCTCTTACTATATCGGTATCGTACCATGAAGCCTTCCTCGCGCTACTTCCATCTGCGTTTGCAAGACCTGCGTTTTGCGGTCGACTTCTACGGTAAGGTCTACGAGAGGCGATTCAGTGGAAGAGGCGAGAACAGCTCTCGTACCCCGCTGATCCGCGAAGGGACGTTATCTGGCACGCTGTCTGCGCTCGACCAGCAGCTCGAAGCTGTCCGCACCGACCCCACTTTCTTGTCTGCTCTTGGAGAATACGCACGTGGGGAGGCTATCCCGACAACCGTTGTGGACGCTGTTGGCGCAAGCGCGATTGCTTGGTACTTGCTCCGGAATAACGTACCGGTTTCCACACTTCTCAGGGTTCTCCAAGGCCTTGCGCAGCGCGCGCACGCCGCCTGCGTCGAATTGCCTCCTCCAGAGGGATCGGGCGGAGATGCCGCGGCCCTGGAACGTGGCGTACGTGAGGTGCTCCATGCCACAGGTACACAAATGACCACAACACTTGGATCGGGTTGGGCTATGCGCTCTCTCGACGAAGTCTTGCACGTATGGCGAACCGGGTCGGTTGCAGAGCAGACAAGCGATAGTTAGGGTCCACCTCCTACCGGCATCCATCACATTTCGTATAATTCAATAATTTCTGCACGCTTCCCATCTGTATCTGTAGCCTCGTATTTCAACGTCGTGATGCACCATCCTCTTCCCAAAAACCACTGCTGTGGATGACATTTCAATTTGTGGTATAACGATACAATCTTTGCGACGGAGACGATCTAAAACGAATGCAACCTGCCTATTTAAACCCCGTTCTTGTGAGCAGTTTTGCTCAAGCTCGCATTGACAAGAACCGTTCTGCGTTCCTGCACAGCCTACAGAGGGTTCGGCACAACGACGTTGGACAACAAAAAAGCACGTACACTATTCAAACGATCGAGCATAGTGACTGTGGTTTGCCAGTCAACGCACGCATCGGTAATCGACACGCCGTATTTGAGGTTGGCCGGTCCCTCTGCGGGAACATCTTGCTTGCCTTCATTGATATTGGACTCGATCATCACCCCGGTGATGTTCCTATCGCCAAGACGCAGTTGCGTGCAAATGTCGGCGAGCACCTTTGGCTGATTATTATGGTTTTTTTGCGAGTTGCCATCTGTCCTTTTCATCTCAGTATGTATCGTGCCTTATGAGAACTGCTATGCGCACGGCTACAGTCGATCATAATCGAGGGTTGCTGTCGCGGGCGTGCCTTTGCAATTACGCCCGCAGCCTCACGAACGTGTTCGGCAGAAAAGTTTGGACCTTTCGTACCGCCGCGCAGGATGACGTGCACGTCCTGGTTTCCACGTGTTTTGACGATGGCGGCTATACCCTGTTCGGTGACACCCATGAAAGCGTGGGGGTTGCTGCTGGAGTGCATTGCGTCGACGGCAACCGTCATACTGCCATCGGTGCCATTCTTGAAGCCGATTGGGAACGACACGCCGGAAGCGAGTTCACGATGGAGCTGAGATTCTGTAGTGCGTGCTCCGATTGCACCCCACGAAATCAGGTCATTCAGGTACTGTGGAGAAATAGTGTCTAGGAGCTCTGTGCCGACCGGAACTCCAAGATTGGTGAGATCACAAAGTAGTTGGCGAGCAAGACGGAGCCCCTTGTTAATTTGAAACGAACCGTCAATGCCGGGGTCATTGATGAGGCCTTTCCAGCCGACTGTCGTGCGTGGTTTCTTAGATAAAAAGGAAGGGGGATCGTCAGGAAGAAATTTTCCGCTGAGAAAAACTGAGTCACCTCGCTAAGGGACGCAAGCGTTGATCACTAAGCACAAACAAGACAAACTAAGGACGAACGTACAAGTAAGATCGCATGATGATAAGGAGATTCGGCCAGGTGGGTATCTTCTCCTTGAGGAGTTTTGCGTAATCAAGCGCCTGCTCAGGTGAATGAATCGAACAAGGGCCAACGATGACAAGCACTCGGTCATCGTGACCAGCGACGATACGTGCGGCGTTGAAACGAGCAGAGGCAATGGTGCGGTTTGACTCTGGGGTAGATTGAATCTCATGCCGAAGGAGCGCAGGCTGAATGAGGGGGTCATACTGGGCGACTGGTGAGCACCAAAACGAGTTGAGGGGGTAGTCACTAGCATACACCTATGACCCTGCGGTCTGAAATGTACTTTTGCGTGCTCAAGTCATCGTCCAGGTTTGGCAAGGGGGTGTCCACCCCTGTGGGCTTGCTCAAAATAACATTGAAGGCTTTAATAAAGCGCATAAATACGAGAGATTAGTGAAGGTTGAAGAACTAACGCCTAAATCTCGACAGAGAGGTCTTTTGAGCCTGTTCGTCCATGTTGACTTGACTTGGAAGTTAAGGTTACAGTTGAGTTTTTTGCCTTATCAGCCTCCATGACCTCGGCTTGGATCGACGTCACCATTTCGCCTTCACCCGGCTTCTGCATAAAATCAAAATTACTACACCCGGGATTCCTCAATCACGTCGCACTTCCTCAAGGTCTCAAGGTTTTCGTTAACATAGCATGGTCGAAAGATCTCCCCCCACCTCTCAATGGAGTAAAAAAAGCCCTCGGATTGCCACAGCAACGCCAACTAGCGACCATCAAACACATTCAAATGACAGGGACGACAGCCCAATCTACGTCTTTGCTTCCGACGGGCGCCTGGATACCGACAAAGGTGCAGTGCCACGCGTCATGGCTGGGGGCTGTCTCGCTGACTCGCTCTTTTTTCTTAGCGGGAAACCTGCGTCGTCTTTGACTGTATCTAT
>WTXK01001088.1:0-10170 GCA_025769895.1 Lactarius psammicola
ACTGTACATGGCAACGAGATAATCAGCCGAATTACCTAGATCGCGCGATATTTATCCCACGATTCCTGGGACTTTTCAAAAAGTTCATTTGTGAGGGCCTGCTCCTGCCAGTGGACACATTGCCCCTGAACTGAGAATGGTTGGCACACCCATGGAGCATACGACAGGGTATGACTTGGGAAATGTTCGAGCTGGCACAGAGATTCCTCAGTGCGCCTTCCTCCTTTTTCCCCTTGCATTTTCGGTATCCATACCAGTGGCTGTCACAAGCCTGGTGTCCAGCGCGCATGGGCAGGTAGTGGAACTGCTGACCACAGACTGATTTGTGCCAGGGACCGAGACACCTGCCAGTACGTCGTGTCTAGCACGATTATTTATCATTTATTCGTGAGGTAGTTGTTTCTAAGAGCCTGTCCAGGGGCGAAAGAGGGGGGGTCGTTGTGGCGTGCGACCTCTTTCTGCAGGGTGGCAGAAATAGGTCGCATGCGACTGTGAAAAAAACTCGGCGGTGCTCCAAATGCTGCTTTTGTCGCAACAGAGAAATTGATATAGTTTTGTGTATTCGTCACGCTATGACCAAGCGTGACCTGTATTGTTAGACGGTTATCCCATATTCCCGAAATGGTACCAACGCACTGGCCGGGGCATTAGCAGAAGTGGTCAATGCTATTCGCCCCCCTGCCCTGTCAGCTACCACCCCCATCACTGACCCTTGCAGCGCTGCCATGGTGATCGTTGAAAGAGAAGAGGGCTTCTCTGATGAGGACTTTGCCTGTGCTGCAAGATGTATTGTTGCAAGTGCAGAACTTGCGACTACTTATGTTGCGCTCAAGTCTCAAGGTACATGTACGGCTCTCATCCGAGGCACAATGGAGATGTACCAGAGTTCCAAATAGGTGTTTGGACTTGGGTAGCGTTCCGGGGAACAGAGGTCAGCATCATGCAAGTCAAAAAAACTGTATTACTAGTTCAGTCATGTTTTACAATGGTGCACATCTCTGTGATTTGAATGCACACGAGTCCCAATAAAAAGTTTTGCTGTTTTTTGAATGCACCAGACAATAACGACCTCAATAACAGCTGTGTCTTGGGCTGTGTATGACTTCGCGTTTTTCAACTTGACGGACATGTATATAATGTTATCGATATTATTATAATACATGATTTGTGTCACATTACTGGGAATGAGAAAGAGAAAGAGGTGAGAAACGACTCTAGAGTCGTTTCTCACTTTTGGCAGGGTGGTCGCATCCGACCGTGGTGGCTTCCGGAACGAGAACTTGCACCGGACAGCTACATTTCCGGAACCGGCAACGACGAGAATGCATTCTCACTTTTGGCTGGTGCCGCATGCCACTCTTTCGCCCCCGGACAGGCTCTAAGTCTTGCTGACCGCTGTACGTGAAATTTGGGCAGGCATATGTCAACTGTTCGCCCCGAGCTCGTCATGCGAATCTGCGGCCTCCTCGTATCATCGCGGACACACATACCCGAGTGAGCCTCATTCCCTTTCTTCAGAAGGCCCCCCACATCCAAAGACCCTGCCCCGTCTGTTTATAGCAACGTTTAATAGGAGCCGTGCCTGGAATCGTCATCGTGGACTCGCGATACATGCTGTGTATGAAGTTCACGGGTGAGAACGGGCGTAGGTGGAAGGAGCATCTGGCTGTTGTCCTCAAGGCCGTGCTGGCAGGATTGGAACATGGGATATCGATTTCGGTCCCATTCAGAGCTGTTCTATGGGTGTCATAGTATGTATGTTATGCCGTTTGGTTGCTTAGTGTTTTGGCACCGCAGAGTAGTACTAGTACCATTCTCTCATTTCTGGTCGGGAGGCATCACCAATCCGTCCCTGATACATGATCCCTGCTCCTTGGTCCCCGTTGAGACTGTTTTGGTAGCAGATAGACTAGATCTTGTACTTATTAGAGGTTTAAGCACACGTAGGTGGTGCCGCATTGCGCCTTGCATGGGTGCTACGTATGGTATTAAGCCAAAGATCAAACCCGTCACGGTCTGCTCACCTCGACTCAGAAGCCTCATATGCTTCAAGGTCGTCTACTCCAACTCTATAGTCTAGGCCGATTGTCTTTCGACTCCCCTGCTGATGCGACATGGGTATGCTTTCAAATAACGAGTCCTAACCACCAAGACAAGACCAAGATGCTATCTCGATGAGCTCTTATCTAGCAAGTTACACTCTAGACCACATAAAAGAACACGGATTACTGTACTGCTTCCATCTAGGTGTTAATACAAGCAGTCCAATTGCGTCCATACGCCGAAGTAGAAAAATCAATGCGGGTTTCATACTTGCCAGCCACCCAGATATTACTTGGGCGGTGAAGATGTGCCCTATGTATTGGCGGAATCCACACTAAGAGTTCGCCTTTACTACCACATATCCATCCTTCGTCATTAATGATGGAGTGGTCGGTGAAGTCGATGTGACTCATAAGTTGCGTCTTCCCTGTCGTGGCACTCCACAGACGAATTGCTCGATCGGACGAGCCTGACACGATGCGCTGGCCATCTGGCGAGAATGCCACAGACCTGACCGAATCCGTGTGTCCGGTGAATGGGCCTGCCACCGTCTCTCCCGTCGTGGCGTTCCACACACGAATTGTTCGATCGTACGAGCCTGACACGATGCGCTGGCCATCTGGCGAGAATGCCACAGACCAGACCGAAGACGTGTGTCCGGTAAATGGGCCTGCCGCTGTCTCTCCCGTCGTGGCGTTCCACACACGAATTGTTCGATCGTCCGAGCCTGACACGATGCGCTGGCCATCTGGCGAGAATGCCACAGAGAAGACCGAATACGTGTGTCCGGTGAATGGGCCTGCCGCTGTCTCTCCCGTCGTGGCGTTCCACACACAAATTGTTCCATCGGAAGAGCCTGACACGATGCGCTGGCCATCTGGCAAGAATGCCACGGACCAGATCGAAGACGTGTGTCTGGTGAATGGGCCTGCCGCCGTCTCTCCCGTCGTGGCGCTCCACACACGAATTGTTTTATCGGAAGAGCCTGACACGATGCGCTGGCCATCTGGCGAGAATGCCACAGACGAGACCGAAGACGTGTGTCCGGTGAATGGGCCTGCCGCCGTCTCTCCCGTCGTGGCGTTCCACACACGAATTGTTTTATCGGAAGAGCCTGACACGATGCGCTGGCCATCTGACGAGAATGCCACAGACAAGACCGAATCTGTGTGTCCGGTGAATGGGCCTGCCGCTGTCTCTCCCGTCGTGGCGTTCCACACACGAATTGTTCCATCGGAAGAGCCTGACACGATGCGTTGGCCATCTGGCGAGAATGCCACAGACAAGACCGAATCCGTGTGTCCGGTGAATGGGCCTGCCGCCGTCTCTCCCGTCGTGGCGTTCCACACACGAATTGTTCGATCGTACGAGCCTGACACGATGCGCTGGCCATCTGGCGAGAATGCCACAGACGAGACCGAATCCGTGTGTCCGGTGAATGGGCCTGCCGCTGTCTCTCCCGTCGTGGCGTTCCACACACGAATTGTTCGATCTCTCGAGCCTGACACGATGCGCTGGCCATCTGGCGAGAATGCAACAGACCAGACCGAAGACGTGTGTCCGGTGAATGGGCCTGCCGCCGTCTCTCCCGTCGTGGCGCTCCACACACGAATTGTTCGATCGTCCGAGCCTGACACGATGCGCTGGCCATCTGGCGAGAATGCCACAGACGAGACCGAATACGTGTGTCCGGTAAATGGGCCTGCCGCTGTCTCTCCCGTCGTGGCGTTCCACACACGAATTGTTCGATCGTACGAGCCTGACACGATGCGCTGGCCATCTGGCGAGAATGCCACAGACCAGACCGAAGACGTGTGTCCGGTGAATGGGCCTGCCGCCGTCTCTCCCGTCGTGGCGTTCCACACACGAATTGTTCGATCTCTCGAGCCTGACACGACGCGCTGGCCATCTGGCGAGAATGCCACAGACCAGACCGAAGACGTGTGTCCGGTGAATGGGCCTACCACCGTCTCTCCCGTCGTGGCGTTCCACACACGAATTGTTCCATCGTCCGAGCCTGAGACGATGCATTGGCCATCTGGTGAGAGTGCAATGGAAAGGACTCTGCCCCCAACATTTGAAATCACCATCTCCGATGATGACCAATGAGACAATTGCCCACGTTTCACGTGTAGAATCCGAGGAAATGAGCTGGAATAATGTGCAGAGACCAGAGAACGAGTCGGTGCGAATGGTAGAGCAGAAAGATACACATGTGGAGCACTCTTTGCCATGGCCATCCCGAAATACCGTACAAACACGGAGGCATCACTGACGAACGACCCGAATTTCTCCAGCTCTGTCTGAGAAACCTGCTGCGATCGGAGCTATTAGTTTTTCGCCTTCCTCATCAAACCAACAATCATACTCACTCCTTGACCAGACGCTAACCACACGTTCAGAGCCAAGAGCGCTGACGAAGCAAGACTTACATCGCTTGTCAAGCTAAGGGCCTCTAGCCAAAAGAGGAATTTCTTCTCAAAGAAAGTTCGAAGTTTTCCAAACAGATCGGTTTCGAAATCGATATATCCCAAATGATCGCCCCAGAAACGACAGGCATACAGCAGGGCAGGTGGGATGTTTTTATCAATGCGGGAGTTAAGGTCATCGATGTCTTTGTTGGCAAGATATGATGATTCCAGATCGCAGATGTTGAATTTGAGATCGTTGAGCATTAGACCGAAAGAGGAATGGGTCAATTGGTGGTGAGCATCACGAAGGCTAACACAAAAATCGCTGCTCTTCTCTTTATTTGTGAGGAAATCGCGGAATGATGTGTGAAGAGGGGCGATGGGAAGGTTTTGATCAGCTGAATTGACATTACTCAGTAATGAGCCGAGGTGACGGAGCATTTCAACAACAGATTCGTCGTCGTCGTCTTTGGAGGTATGGTGTCGCAAAGTGGTTAGGGAACGGAAGGAGAGGGGTTCAAATGCAATAATGAGCTGCCCAACGACAGACCGGAATAGAAGTCGTGCCTCTTGGTCAATAAAATATCCTTCCAGGACTTCTTTGTACAGCTCGTCCAACGGGTCTTGCCTATGGTAATCTGCGGTGAGTCTCAAAAGATGCCCTATGATCTTTTTCTTGCTAAAACCAAAGGAACCGGGAGGTTTAAGAATATATCCGCAGGCAACCGCCGCCCACTGAAATAATCCCTCTGCCTTTATTGCCAGCGCGTTGCCATAATTTTTGAACTCCTCCGAAGGGAGCCTCTCTCGAAGAAAGGTGAGAATATCATCGTGTGTTTTAGCAGCTAGCTCAGAGTCGTCCATGTGTTTGATGCGAACTGACAGAGCTCCAACGAATGCAGACTCGATGTCGTGCTCAGGTCGCGAGGTGATGAGCACACGGAAATGGGGCGGGAGTTTAGAGAAAGCCTCAACAAGAAATGTGTGTAAGCCATTTCCACCAGTTACATCCCCACTCTCGTCCAATGCATCGATGACAACAAGAATGGGACCGACAAGGTGCAGATCCTTGAGCGGTTCCAGGATAAAGGATTCAAAGAGGGTACGATAGTCACGGGTTCCAACTCGGAGAAGAGAAGAGTTGTCCTTCACGACCCTTCCAAGCGCGGTTTTAAACGAAGGATACCGGTCGGAGAGATCGCGAGCAAGAGTCGTGAATAGGTGATAGGGCTTGGGTTGCTCCTTCCGCAAAAAGATGAATGATGATGTAAGACGGTGCATCTTATCGAAGCGACGTGCGATCTCGTGCGCGATGGATGACTTTCCTGTGCCTGCTTGCCCAAAAAGAACGAGACAACGCTCGGAAGCAGGATCGTTCACCCAATTGACAATAAAGTCCAGGAAGGCCATGCGTGTTCCCGCAAGACAGCCCTTGTCTGGTGTGAATCGTGAACCTGTCCCACATGGGATTTCTCTGATTTTTGCATCTAGTTCTATGACCACAATCGGATCAATGACCCACAAACCGAAAAGCCATCGGGAACACGTACCAGCGTCTGAAACTTGGCTTGACACCCACTCAAGCCGAGTAGACGTCCAATCCACCTTGGCCGAAAGTATTCCCACCCCGTCCAGAATTTGGAACGCAGTTATCCCCGTGGTGATGACACTTTGATCCAAGAATGCCCTTCGGTGCTCGACAAGAGCGGCGGACAAGTGCTCAATTTTTTCTCAATCCCGCCACCCATATTCTTCAACGTCCGCTTCCCTGAAAGTCGCACGTTTACGCCGGCCGATCAAGTAGGTGAAGATAACGTACAAAATTGCGTGTCCTTTGCATATGATTGGATAAAGTCACAACAGTTACAGACGTCCTGCAGCATGAGAGTAAGGATTTGAGCCTGCTTGGACTCGGGCTTGATGGATTTCAATGTGTCTTCGTGGTGTGCGAAATCAAACGCGTCGTGCATCCCTTCAAGGAGGGTTCGGACATTGTCGTCGCGCTGATACTGTTCTAGGAGTGTCTACCATCCAGATGAACATAACATAAGTGTTTTGCTCCGACAATTACGCAAACGGATGCACCTTGGGAACCGCTAAAAGCAGACCGCATGCCATCTTCGCATACGGGGAAAGCTGAAAGTGAAGGCAGGCTCAGTGAAGGATAAGCAAAAGGACACCACACGCACCTCTGCAATTGGGCTCAACGTATCCATCACCCAGTTGATCCTCCCAACTGTTATTTCCCACGTATTTGATCGGTCCATTGGCTTCATGACTTCATCAGCGCGAAGGAGAGCAGTGAGAGGATCCTCGGTAGGCGACACCTCTGCCTGACTACGCGACGTAGGAACGCCAGTCTCGGCAGAAAAGCGACCAGGTAGGGGTAAAAGAGGTTCAAGGGCGGTGTATTGGATGGGACCCTCAGACTCTTGTGACATTGAGGGATTTGTAACTTCTTCAGCAGGAGAGTCGTCTCCTTCGATCAGTATTTTTGGGGGGTTGTCTGGCAAGATCGGAGAGGCCATGTTCGCTGACACAGTGATCGTTAAGTAGAGCGTGATCGGTTGCATCGACTGTCCGGCTTTCTCATCTCCATCACTAAGAGCAAATGGAACATCTATGCAAGACGTTCAATAATCGAACGAAAGGGAATTCTAATAAAGGACGAACCATTTTGCGATTCGACGGGTATTTGTATCTCGCGAGTCCCGATAACGACATCATGGTGTGTGAGCCGCCTTCTCATAAAGGCACAGTATAAGATGCGAAGACCGTTGTGCAAAACTGAACAAAACTTTTAACCAAGAAGTAAGATCACAAAAGGAAAGTCCTACATGGCACCAAGCCTCTGGTTCCATTGCACCATTTGTCCATTAATCTGAACACTTTGCGTCTTCTTCATTGTCGCATGATTGACTACAGTGACAAAGAACCGCCTCTTCAGGCCAAACTGTTTCTTGATATGGGGAACATTGTGCGCTCGAAGGACTAATAGAGAGGTTAGATACTTATCGAGGCGTCAACGAGTTAGGACTCAAGTACATACTGGTCACTTCAACGCGTAGCTGGGATTGGCTTCCCTGCGATTCGGCGGTTTGAATGCTGTCCAAGGATGGTTCTTAACCAAGCATCGTTATATAAAAGAAGGGATCGACGCACCCTCTTCCCGTGTATTGCGATGCTGAGGGGCTGGGCTGGAGTAGTGGGTTACAATCAAGAAAGTCACGGTTTAATGGACATCTACGCACGAATTTAGGAGTTGCTCCACATCTTGTGCAGCGGCCATACTGGATAGAATAAGAATGATTTGGGGGTTGAAGTGGGCGTATGGTTCGAGTGTTTGGTAAAATGGGTAATGACGGTGCCTTCACAGCAATACTGACCTAATTCACGTTTCACATGACAGCATGTCTGAAGAGCCCACGCCTGCCAGCGAGGCTCAACTCGAGCCACGGCCCATTCGTCGGTTGCAAGAGTCAGTTATCAACCGTATAGCAGCGGGTGAGGTATTGAGCGTTCATTTTTATCAATCCGTTGACACTCGTCTCATTGTTATTTTTCCTACCCTGAGATTATTACATCGACCGGCCTCTGCCCTCAAGGAATTGCTCGAAAATTGTCTGGATGCTGGGGCTACATCCATTCGCATCACCGTTAAGGATGGTGGCATGAAACTACTTCAGATACAGGATAACGGCTGCGGAATAAAGGCGAGCTCGTCTCGTTCAACTCTGTAGAGGTGTGGCCGCTGAATTTTGGTACGGCCATGACATAGAAATCAGATCTTCCTATACTCGCTCACCGTTTTACGACCTCTAAGCTCTCCAGGTTTTCTGACTTGTCTCATCTCACCACTTATGGTTTTCGTGGGGAGGCGCTGGCGTCCATATCGCACATCGCCAACCTGACTGTCGTCACGAAGACCAAGAAAGACGCCTGTGCGTGGAAGTGCGTACTCGACATACTTATTCGAGGCCACGATCTCATGTGTTTCATAGAGCCATATACGTTGACGGAGAAATGGTGCCCGCTCCAAAAGGGTCGAGCACGGATCCCAGGCCGTGCGCTGGGAATGATGGGACAACCGTCACGGTGTGTATGACAGTGGTAGTGGTAGTCTTCCTTGCACTCATAGGTAACACATGCGTGTATCCAGGCAGAAAACTTGTGTCTACAACGTTCCTGCCCGCCTATCCGCGCTCCGGAGCTCCTCCGGAGGAATACGCGCGCATCTTGGATGTCGTCACCAAATACGCCGTCCACAATGCTGGTGTTTCGTTTCTTTGCAAAAAAGTGCGTGGATTATCTCGTAAATCTGTACCCGGCCATCAATCGCGTATTCCACAAGGTTGGCACTTCAGCCCCGGATCTATCTACCCCGTCTTCCACGACCAAGCAGGCAGTCCGCTTGTTATATGGTCAGGGAGTAGCCAAAGACTTGCTCAGTGTCGAGATTTACCCTCCAAGAACAAAAAAACGAAAGCGCGATACAGACGTCAGTGAACAAGGAACGGGCAAGTCTAATGAAGATGCTAGCTGGTTAGCTCAAGCCCATTTCACCAACGCAAACTATCACTCCAAAAAAATGGTCTTTTTACTGTTCATAAATAGTAATGATTTCCTCAATCGTTGTGCGTTCTGTCGTCTGAGACTTTTGTAGATCGTCTGGTAGAGTCCTCGCGAATCAAGAAGGCCATAGAAGCTTGTTACACCGGCGTTCTTCCAAAAGGCACTTCGCCATTTATATACCTCAGGTAAAGTTCCTTTTCCCTGTCGTTTTGGGCAAAGCCAACGAAGGTTCCTTAGTATACAACTCGACCCACAACGGTCGATGTCAACGTGCATCCTACCAAACGCGAGGTTCACTTTTTGGAAGAAGAGGAGATCACCGAGTCTATTGCAGATGCCGTCCAAGCCAAGCTCGCCCAGTCCGGGGAGCGGACGTTTGAATACCAGGTTGGCGCGCATTACTTACTCTCTTACCTCGCATTGAACCAGCCTCCCGTCTAGACTCTGCTCACTGGAGGCGTCGCTTCCGCAGACACCGGCAAGGGAAAGGAGAGAGCGTACGAAAACAACGCGGGTAGCGATACCGCGTCATCTACACCCCCACCGGGTCCCCCTGCCGCTAAGAAAATTCTCTCGCAACACAAAGTCCGCACATCAGGCGCGGACCGAACCCTCGACTCTATGTTTCTCCCAACCCCGACGCAATCTGGGGATCATGGTAAACCCGCTGCGCGTCAGGGCACAGAGGTCGTGAAGGAAGGAGGAAGACTAGGGAGATTCAGCAATCTACTTGCTATTTGACAAGCGTATCGACCTTAAGGGATAATGTCAAAAAGGGGAAGCACGTGGGTGTGTAGCGTCTCGCTGTGGTTTAACGGAAGACATAATTGACATCCAATCCAGAATGACGGAAATCCTTCAAAAAACACGTCTTTGTCGGCGTCATAGACCTCGCTGCGAGCTCAGTGTTGTGCAAGTCTCTACAAAGTTATATCTAGTGAACCACGGAGCATTGGCGTAGGTCTTCCTTGACGAGATCTATCTGTAGGAATTTACTAACTATTGTTGATCAGGGAAGAGCTGTTTACCAGCTCGGTCTGCGTCAGTTCGGCAATTTCGCAAGGCTTAACTGGATCCGCCTGCGCCGCGTCCCCACTGATAAAGTTGGCAGTTGATGCGGAGAAGAATACAGACCTTAGCAAGT
>WTXK01001089.1:0-10144 GCA_025769895.1 Lactarius psammicola
GGCTTGTTTGAGACCATAGATCGCCTTAACCAGGCGACACACCTTCGTCTCAGAGCCAGTGACAGTGAAACCTTGTGGCTGCTCCATATAAATCTCCTCGTCGAGCACGCCATTGAGAAAAGCAGACTTGACATCCATCTGATGGATGTGCCAGTCCTCTAGCGCAGCTAACGCTAGCAACATACGAAGCGACTCAAATCATGCGACGGGAGAGAAGGTTTCATCAAAATCTATGCCAGGGATTTGCGTAAATCCCTTAGCCACCAAGCGAGCTCTGTAGCGGCCATCCGCCTTGAGCTTGAAGACCCATTTGGATTTTACTGCCTTACGATTAGGCGGGAGATCCACTAACTCCATGTGCCATTCTTGGCGAGCGCATCTATCTCATACTGACACGCCTCAGTCCACCTGTCTGCATCACCAGACTTCATAGCCTCTGCATAAGATGCAGGGGTCTCTACCCACATAAGCTGCAGCTAACAGCTCCACATATCCCAGCCTTTTGCTGCGTGTGGCCACATTGTCCGTATTGAAAGTAGCGGGGATTGGGCACTGGTACACGCGCAGATCGTCTAGGTGCACTGTCCATTTACGCAACAGCTGACTACGCTGTGCGCGGTCCTCAAAACTCCCAGGCATTTCTGGTGAGGGAGGAGGCACATGGCGCATAATGCGAGTGGCACTTGACGAGGTGGTGGTGATGTGGGAGTGGTGTGCTCACGCTTAGGTGTGGTGGGCAGAGTGGGGTGTGCAGGTGGTGGTGGTGGCGTGTGTGGACGCTCTTGTTTTGGGTCTAATAAATCCTCAACATCCTCCTCCTCACTACTGTGTGAGTGTGCAGGGGAGGGTGCTCGCTGTGGTGGTAACGCCGGCGGGTGAGGCACGGCAGTCACTGGTGTGATTACATGTGGGGCCACTTGAGAAGTGGAAGGTGTGGGGTGTGTCTCAGCACCCTGAAGGGACGGGAAGCTACTCTCGTCGAATGTCACATCCCTTGACAAACGAACGGAGCGGGTTTGATGGTCCCAAAGCCTGTAGCCCTTAGATTCAGGCTCAAACCCAATAAGCGTGACCTCAATGGCCTTCGCATCTAATTTGCGACGCTTATCAGTGGGTACATGCATGTACCCCTTGCATCCAAAGATGCGTAAATGGGAAACATCTGGAACCTTGCCACAGTTCCAGAGTTCAAAAGGGTGTGCGCCACTTGAGCGTACAGGTAGGAGAGCGGTTGTAGATGTGCACAGCTGCGCACACTGCATGCTCCCAGAAGCCTTTAGACAAGCCAGCTGTGTGTAGCATGGTCATCGCCTTATCCATAATGGTGCGGTTGAACCGCTCGGCTTTCCCGTTCGACTGTGGTGAACCTGGCATTGTAAGGTGATGCTCTATTCCTCTCTGCTTGAGGATGTCCTGTGTGTGGCTGGACATGTACTCGCCACCGCGGTCAGAGTGCAGTGCACGCAGTTTGTGTGTAGTCTGGGTTTCACCCCAAGACAAGAACATCTGCAGTGACTTTGCAAACTGATCCTTCGACTTAAGGAAGTGGACCACTGCATGCTTGGAGTGGTCGTCTATGAAGGTGGCAGTGTACACAGAGCCTTGCAAGGGACTGAGTTTGCATAGGACCGGCTAGGTCACTATGTACAATCTCAAATATACGAGTTGTCCTTTTGGTGGAGGACGCAGAGAAGGGTTGGCGAGTGGATTTACCCAATTCGCACCCACGACACACAGCAGTGTGTGTGGTAGAGCTGTCAATGTCCATGCCAGTAGTGGCAGAGGGACCATACGACTTAAGAGCAGCAGGGGAGATGTGTCCCATGCGCTGATGCCAGATATTAAGAGTGGTGGCAGCACTTTTGACGTGAGCATTTAGGCCAATATTTGAAGCATCCAACCAGTACAGGTTGTCCTCCAAATAGCCAACAGCTACACAGCTTTTGTTGACAGTAATTTTGAATGAGCCACTGTCAAAGGCCACTTCCGCACCCTTTTGTGCTAGTGCACGCGTCGATAAGAAGCGTGTTTTCACCTGGGGAAGGTGTAGCACATTACTTAGGGTGATAGGAATGCCTTGGCTCGTTGTGAAGACGACAGAGCCCACACCAACTTGGTCTATTGTGGACTTATCTCCTAGACGCACAGCGCCTTTGCACAAGGAGTAGTCCTTGAAGTCAGACCGATGTGGTGTGATGTGGTGTGTGGCACCACTGTCCATCATCCAACGCACACGCAAGGCAGCATACAGAGCAACACCAATAGATTCATCGACCTCCTTAATGGAGGCGGTAGTGGGTACTAAGACATGACTATTGGCGGCCTTATTGCCGCTGCCCTTCGCCTTTTCATCTGCTTCATCCTTCTTCCTCTTCCTGCAATCAGGTTTGATGTGCCCCTTTTTATTGCAGTAGTGGCAAGTAAGACCAGAGTGGTCTTTCTTTTTGCCCTTGCCACTAGCTTTAATGGGGGCAGCCTTGTTGAGGGAGGAGCCAGAGGGGCTGGAGCAGCGCGCTTCCTCAGACACTATGCGCGTGATTATTTCAGTGTGCTTGAGTGTGGAGGGGGCACCACCGGCTAGGATTGTAGAAGCCAACACCTCATAAGAGGGTGGCAGTGCGTGAAGCAGAATGAGTGAAAACTGAGTGTCAGTGACACCCATTGATGCGTTGGAGAGGGCGACTTTGAGCTCATTGAGCTTGGCCAATTGAGAGGCCATTGGGACAGAGTCGTCGAGGCGGGCTTGTGTTAACTGAATCCACAAGTTAAATATGGTGGTGCTGCCCGAAGCACCAGCATAGACATCCTTCAGCTTGTCCCACTTGTCTTTAAATGTGGGGTAAGCAGTGGCATCAGCCACCAAGGAGTAGACGTCTGGTTTGAGGTATAGGCAGAGGTACGCCTTGGACCTTCTTTGAACAGAGTCCCACTCATCCGGCGCGATGCCAGAGGGAGCAGTGTCCAAGGTGAACACATCCTCTGCTTCATGCAGCGTGAGGATGGCTTCGATGGTGCCAGACCATTCACTCCAGTTGGAGCCGTTGAATTGACTGAGGTGGATGCCAGAAGGCATGCCAAAGGTTGCACCATACGCAGCTGTGACGCGCGTAGAGGGTGTGGATCCAGAGCCACTTCCAGAGCCTGAAGGGGCAGTAGTGGCGGCAGGGGTTGTACCAGACATTTGGGATGGTTATCTATCGCCGAGGAGCAGTCAGCGATTTTGCTCATAAAGTTGCAAGATGTAGGAGGGAATAATTTTACTGTTCCTGTCTGTGAATCTGTAAGGCCAGAACGCAAAGCGTCCTGCCTCCATAGACATGCCAGTGATACAAGGGCTAGGCCCAGGATGGAAGCCTCTTCGCATACTAGGAGCCGGCTGCCTGCCAGGATGTGTCTAAGACACGACTCAACTAGAGCGCACCAGAGGGGATAGTGGAATGATCTTTCAGAGCCCAAGGCTGTCTACCTCAGCCTTCTCGGCCTGTTGGTTGCCTCATCGCCATAAAGGCTTCACTATGCCCTTTCCCTTTGACGCATTTCAAAGTAGGTATCTGTTTGCAGAACGCCAAAGGCGAACACCCCCTAGAGCCTGCACCAGATTTTACACTCCCATGGTGAGGAGATTCTGCGCACAGTGTGGAGCACCAGAGACAGCTGGCGCTAAGCTCCACAATACACAGCCCAGTGGGCCATGCACGCCTAGATATGTATTAAGGGGCTAACAGACCCAATCACTTTGCGCGCTCGCAGGGGCGAGGGACACAGTGGGGGTGAAAGTAGGACTACTGGGCATGGTATAGTAATGGAGGTTCCTCACCTGGGACACCTCACGCCTGAGGGTTCCCAGGCTTGGGCAAGGCTGGTTAAGCCCCAGACAGACCTTGACCTAGTGTGTGCCCATAGTGACACAGGGACTAGCCAAGTGGAACAGAGGGCGCAGGGCCCATAACCTGATGAACAGCACAGGTAAAGGAACTCATACTCACAGTGGACTTAGAGACTGTGGTGAGAATATGAGAGCGCAGCAGTACAGAGAGATCTTGCAGTGAAGAGCTAGATGGGACGTCTGATACACAGAGATGAGAACTATTCACATTAGAGAGAACATAACTAACCTGATACACAGAGATGAGAACTGTGGTATCAGGGCGTACATGATGTGCTACTTATACACTTTAGATACAATAGACCTTGTACTACAATAGAGAACAAGGAAAGCGTCTTTACAATAAGTAGAAGTACAATAAGCCCCTAACACAATAGTGGGCGAAACAAAGGGAGTGTACTTAGACAATAAGTACAAGGAATGTAAAGAACAAAAGATATATCATAATAAGGATATAACAAAGGAAAGTGCTAACGCGTACTATAATAACAAGTCTTTGTGATTGTTCTGTACATATGATGTCATAGATAAGGTCCAAGATTGTAAAGATCATAATAATCTAATCTATATGTCCTGTATATCTAATCTAAAGCAGTCCGTTATCTGCATAAGTCCTTTGAGCCGCTAAGTGTGCACAGGTCACTTATCAACAGATGAACAGCACAGGGGGAAAGAAGCTCATACTCACAGTGACAAGAGAGACTGTGGTGAGAATAGAGCAACGCAGGGAAGCAAACTTGCAGGTAAGCAGATAGAGGTAGCGTCTGATAACACAGAGTGAGAACTGTACTTCATTAGAGAGGAAGTAACTAACCTGATAACACAGAGTGAGAACTGTGGTATCAGGGCGTACATGGTGTGCTACTTATACACTTTAGATACAATAGACCTTGTACTTCAATAGAGGACAAGGAAAGTGTCATACAATAAGTAGGAGTACAATAAGCCCCTAATACAATAGTGGGTGAAACAAAGGGAGTGTACTTAGACAATAAGTACAAGGAATGTAGAGAACAAAGGTATATCACAATAAAGATATAACAAAAGGAAAGTCCTAACACGTACTACAATAACAAGTCCTTGTAGTTGTTCTGTACATATGATGTCATAGATAACAAGTCCGAGATTGTAAAGATCATAATTATCTAATCTACATAAGTCCTGTATATCTAATCTTATCTAAAGCAGTCCATATCTGCATAAGTCCATTGAGCCGCTAAGTGCGCACAGGTCACTTATCAACAGGGGTTTCACCAGTAGGTCGGGAAGCATAGTGGGGGTTTCTAGTATATTCAACAGCACCTCGAGTCGGGAGGGGTAACCGAAGACGTGATCGATTGCTTTGGAAGAAAATAGCCAGAGGAAGGGGTGTTGTGAGTATGAGCATGATGAGGGAGACAGTGATGAGGTTTTTTTCTTGGAAGACTGACACCAAATAGGGTGAGATAGCATAGATTTTGGGCCAGAAAGGTCTTAGGAAGCATCAGGCCCCGTCTTCTTCAGCTGTGGATGAGAGAGAAAGGTGCCCCAGTATAAGGAAGGGCTCTTCCATGAGAATAAGTGAATTATGCAAACGCAGAGGTGCGATATGGAGCCTGAGAGTAATAATACATACGACGTACGCGATCACGCGGCTAGAGCGTGTGGGATATTCTGAGCTCGTCTTGCGCACCAATAGTCGCAGTTGCATCTTGGTAAGTGACAACAAGTGGCAACAGCAGTAGATGGTCTAGCGTGTGTTGATAAGTGACCTGTGCGCACTTAGCGGCTCAAAGGACTTATGCAGATAACGGACTGCTTTAGATTAGATATATAGGACATGTAGATTAGATTAATGATCTTTACAATCTCGGACTACTATCTTATCTATGACATCATATGTACAGAACAATCACAAAGGACTTGTTATTGTAGTACGCGTTAGGACTATCTATTGTGATATCCTTATTATGATGTATCCTTGTTCTTTACTTTCTATTGTACTTATTATGTTAGTACATTCCTTTTGTTCCGACTCCATATTGTTATGGGTCTTATTGTACTCTACCTATTGTATAACACTCTCCCTTGTATCCTATTGTAGTACAAGGATTATTGTTTCCAAAGTGTATAAGTAGAGTACCATGTACGCCCTGATACCACAGTTCTCACTCTGTGATATCAGGTTAGTTTCCCTTCTGTCTAATATGACAAGTTCTCACTCTGTGATATCAGACGTTCTATCTACTCACCTGCAAGATCCCTGCTTCCCTGCGCTGCTATCTTCTCACCACAGTCTCCTATCAGTCCACTGTGAGTATTAGCTTCACCTGTGCTGTTCATCAGCGTGTTCCCCATTCGTGCATAGGATATTCATATCCATATAGAGTACCGATTCGTACGTGGTGTTCCGCCGTTTTCAACAAGCAAATGTGATTGCACCACCCAAAGCCGAGGTTCTAGGTATTCTTGTCGCCTCGGCGATAGTGGTTGAAAAAACGCTGGGTATATCCTTGCTGAGCGCATCCGTATTCGTGTATGGGACAGGTGCCCTGGTTGTGCGGATGTCGGAGGGACGTCGGACGTCCCACACAAAACTGGTGTGTGACTGTCAAGGAATACACCGAATGTCATGAACCGTCAAGCTTAGGTTATGACTCAAGAGTTCAGGCCGGTCCGGACTGGTCCGGTATTATGTAATCAACTTCCTAATTAGGAAATCCGAGGTCGGAGTTTGAAATTATACTCCGGAGGTCACGTGATCTGTCACGTGACTAGTTCCTTGTAGAAGGTTCTACCACCTTCTACAGAGTTCTACCAGTTTCCACAGAAGAACTGCGGAAAAGGTCACCAGGTCTCAGAGAGACTAATGCCATTGGATGATATTTATAGAGCTTCCACAGGCTTCCAGGATATTCCCAGAGAGACTATTGCTATTGGACAGTATTTATATATCTTCTACGAGTTTCCAGAGTATTCCATTATGTAAACACCATGTAGCCAGGTATATAAGCTGGCGCAATACAACGGACAGTCCCTCAGACTGTCCACTTGTGAACTCCCATTTGCAAGATCATAGTCTTCTGCATTGCTCATCACTATTGATTTGCTCTGCCTCCTTGTCCTCTTGCATCTGTCTAAAGTCCTCCTCTCTGCTCTCCATCTTGCTCTTTTCTTTGTCCCTCCTATCCGTCGTCATATTCCTAAGTGCCCCAAGTTGCGCCTGACTTACTGAGAGTAAGTCATCACACACCGAACCCTTTGAAATGTAATAGACGCTCCTACTCGGAGTCGATGGTTTCAGGAGTTTACATTGTCAATGTGTTGATTGAATTCGATACCGCGCCATTCGGAACTGTCGATCTTCGAATGGTATTCCTGGTGCAAGATTGGCGACCAATGTTGATGACAGGCCGTACGCAACCATGCTTCAGTCGGGTCTGGGACTTGGGGAACACCGTTCACTATTCACAGTACATTTAGTTGCCTCGGATACCGTGAATTCTGGCAAGTTGTCCTCCCTGGAGCAATCCACAATGGTCTGGAAAGATGCCAGAGGGAAGCAACGAGATGGGGAAACATGTTCGGTTACAATCATAAAGCTCATAAAGTACCATGATGGTGTAGCTTCACTGACTGTCCTGAGCACATCCGTGAGATTTTATTTGAACCCCAAAACCGCCGAAGTGCATGATCATGAGAAGCACGAGATTAAAGAACTTTAAAAGGCAAATACAGTACGGTATAGTAAATTAGTAATAGAAAATTCATAATATTAATCCGAGCGTCGCTGTTGCCAAGAAAGAACATGGACGCATCTGAAGATCAAAGGGTTCCACTACTCTCGTGTTCATTACACTTGGCCGGGCCTCAACCTGAACGAACGACGAGCCGCGTTACGAGTACCCTAAAAATGACCGATAGATCAACAAGACCAAGGAAACGAGCACAGGAATGCGATGTGCACGAGCCGAATTCCTTTCCGATATGGCACCATTCGTGGCCATTGTCAGCTCTGAGCCGTCGATTGACTGGATTCCCGATACCGGCGATGTATATTGCCTATTCGGACCCGGCTCCCACACGACCTGTTCGTAACCCATCCCGGGCAATCATGTCAGTACTCTGTCGCGCGAGGAGAGGAAATGGAAAAAGGACGAACAGTGCCGTTAGACTCTTTGCGGAGGAACTTGAACTGGAACGTCGTGTTCGAGGGCAGGTACACCGTTGCAGCCCACATGGGGTAGTTGGTCGGATCGAGCGGTATCTACACGTGCGTGGCGTTGTTAGCGATCAGAGCTAGCCCCCATGCCCAGCCTGAGGGGAAGACACACCGCGTTGGACGGGTCCCAGTTTCCCAGCTGCGGCACACTGCCAGCGACAAAGACGTTCTGTTGGGGAAAAAAAAAGGTAGAGATAAGTTCGCGTGCCCCCCACCCCCGAACGGTGAAACCAAGGGTTGCCTACCTCGCCATTTGTGGTCGATGCGTTCTCGTGGAACAGCACCGGCACCTGCTGCGCTGTCTTCGGTGTACTCGTCCCGTTACCCAGCGCGCCCGTATGCACTGCGATCGCTTGGCGCACGCCAACGGTGACAGCCAAGCTGCTGTCATTACTGATCGTAAAAACTACAAACCAAAAAACAAACAAACAGGTGGCGGTGTAAGTCGTTTTCTTTCTTTGCACCGGCAGAAGGGTTTCCCACGTACGCAGCCCCAGTGCACACTCCGGCCATCGGGCATTCCGTCGACGACGTTGCAGTACGACCCGCCGGGAAGGCCCGTCATGAATGTCGTGTTCCATTCGCTGTCCGCGTTGTTGATCGCAACGAACCCGAGCGAGCCTGTACTGCGCACGTGTGAGTGCCCTCTTCACGGGTAGACGAGAAGAATGTTGTAACGAGTGAAGTTCGTACCACGAGAAAAAGGCGATACGCTGGCGTGAGTGGGAGACCCATCCTGTGAGTGGAGCGCTGCCGACTTGGTTCCGGAATCCGACCATTCCGGCAATGGGTTGCCACCGATGTTGGCAAAACCTGTAAAGGAATGACGATCTCAAAAAGCGTTTCATCTCGCGACGATTGACTTGTGCGTACCACCCTTTCGTTCCGACGTTGCCAATGCAGGTCCCCATACCTAGCGAAATGGTGAAAGTCGAAGGGAGTTCGTTGATCAAAAAGGCGGGTCATACCGTTGTTGGGAGCTCCCGCGTCGTTGTTGTAAAAGTTGGTGTAGCTCGACAGGACAGTAGGTCTACCGTAAGGGTGGGCGCTATATACGAAAGGGATTTTATCAAGAGCAGCTCTCAAACAGATAGGGATGTTGGCCAATACAGAGAGAAGACAGTGGCCAAGATGTATGAATTTGAAGGTGAGTACGCATTGAGAGAGGCATTGTTCTACGTGAAGTGTCAACGCTATCGAAGAGGAAGACGTTATAGATCGGTCTCACCCTCTCGGTATCGTGGTTACTGACAAACGCGTTCGCACCAGATCCTGCCACCCAGCCTCGGTTATCAAGGGTTTTCAATGAGGATATGCCGCTGGTGAGGAATGCATCCTTCAATACAGAGGTATAACGGAACCTACGCAACAAGGAGAGATGAGTCCCGAGATCAGATGAATACGAAATAATCTTACTCTTGCACGTCGCCATTCCCAGTGTACAGAGCCGGCGTAACTGGCTCCCCCGCACCATATATAACCTGCATGTTCGGTAAACAGTAACTCCGACGTAATGATAAGCAGAACCCCACCTCTTGTGTGATATAAGGTCGGGTTGTCAATCTGGCCAAAATATTGGCGATGTCCTTTGGGTTAATATCTGTAGGCATATTGCGTCACGTAAACATCCCTAAAATGCGAGAAGATCTAGCGCGTACGCTTAGACGCGTCCAACCGTAGACCATCAACACCCAAAGAGATTAGGTCATTTGTGTATGCAGCAAGCCGCTGGCGGACGTGGTCCTTTCCTGTTGCCAGGCTGGTCGCACAACATACGTCAGCACGTCAGACAGTGGCCTTGAAAGCTGATGCGCACTCTGCGAGGCCGTTGAGTTGGCAGGTCCACACTTCGGTTTTGTTGTCATAGTTAACGATGTTGTCGTTTGGCTCGAGGCCACAGTGGTGAAAATCTCGGTTGTGGTAGATACCAGGATAGTTGTAGTGGGTGAAGTCTGGTCGTAAACAGTTCAGAATTCAACAAGAATGAGGGCGAAGTAGGCGGCAACGTACTGCGTCCCACAACACAGTTCCCGAATCTTCCGCGGTCATGTGGTTCC
>WTXK01001090.1:0-10132 GCA_025769895.1 Lactarius psammicola
ACCTGTCAGTATCAGTATGGAACTTGCACTAGTCTAACGTTATGCGTCTCAACAAGCAGCAAGCCCCCATTCCCGTCGTCTTAGTCATGATTAGCTTACTCACGGGAACTTGAACCACACGAGGCGTTCGTAATACTACCTTGACCTCTGTGATCTTCCTCCTCTCTGTGATCTTATCTGCGTTCTGCACAACTTGTGACGATGAGGAGATTCAGGAGAAGAAATAACTCTCAAGGCGCTGATCTTGAGGCTCGGCCTCAGGACGAAGGTGTGCATTATAACTTGTATTGTACTCACCACTCACCCTTCTTTACAAAGAAGATCACGAAATGAGCACCCGCACGTCAACTCGGTTGCAGGCCCAGGCCCCCAAAAAGACAGACCCTCCAATTCTGGTGAGTTTCCGAGTATCCTAGTTTCTTTGGGATCTAATATGTCGGAAACCATATAGGCGACAAAACCGCTCAGCCAATGCCCCCCGAAGTGTCGCCTCGCATGATCGGGGATTTCGACGACAACGCCAACTCCATGTGGTCTCTTCACATGAAGGAAGCAAAGAGCCACGACGAAGCCCGAATTCAGTCTCTAAAAGAGGATATGGATGGTGTCCTCATATTCGTGCGTGGTTATGTTATATCATCATTTTATACCCCGAACCGACGCGTCGTCATCCAGGCTGGCTTATTCTCTGCCTCTCTCACTTCATTTATCATCGATAAGATCCATGATCTTCGAGTTGATCCTACCCAGCAGTTTGGTTTATTACCAGCAACAGAATGTCGCCTTACTCGCTCAGATTTCCAACCAGGTCTCCTCTATCGCCCCACAGGTGTCCATCCCATCCACTCCACCTCTACCTTTTCCCAATTTCACTCCAAAGTCATCCGATGTCCGGGTCAATGCTTTCTGGTTCATGAGCTTGGTCTTCAGCCTTTCTGCTGCACTCCTCGCAACCCTCGTCCAACAATGGGCACGAGACTACATGCATGTGTTTCAGCGGTATAGCAACCCTCTGAAGAGCGCCCGACTGCGCCAATATCTATACGAAGGTGTAGAGGGATGGTATATGCCATTGGTGGCGGAATCTGTGCCAGGGACTTGTCCACGTCTCCCTCTTCTTATTCTTCTTGGGTCTTGGTGACTCGCTCCTTGCTCTAAACACCACCATTGCCATCACCACGATCGTTCCGATTACCGTATGTGGGTTACTTTACGTCTTCAGCACGTTTACTCCAATCCTGAACCCCCAATCTCCGTATCAAACCCCATTCTCCCGGGTGATCTGGTATCTGATGCAGAAGGTGCATCCGCGAAGCTACTCTGACCGAGCGTCTGGTGGTGGTCGAAAGACTGTGAGCTCGCATATGTCTAAAGGGCGAGTGCAATTGGCGATGGAAGAGAATGAAGAACGCAAAGGTCGTGATGTTCGGGCAATCCGATGGTTAATCGATAATAGTACAGAAGACGACGAGATGGAATCATTTGCGATGGCTATACCCGGCGCTTTTACCTCAAAGTGGGGCATTGAAGTATGGAGAGAGGTTTCGGAACCAAAGCAATACGAAGACACAAATCCCATTCGGAATAACGCTACGGTCAAATCGCAGACGGATGCAGACTTTCGCGAGTCCATTCCACCACATCATGGTTCCCCACTCCGACAGCGCACCTTTCATCCTCGTACCCTCCTTCGTCTCTTTGGACGTATTCTTGGATTACGCACAGCAAGTGGCATCTCCCGTGGCATGACGGTGGCCCAGTCAATACCTTATGCACCTAATGATCCCCATGCAGCCATCAATGACCTTTGCGAACGTGTGGGGCACCTGGTTGATACATGCAACAATCGTAGCCTATTCGCAAACAAGGAATTGTGGCGCAAGCGTGCACGTGGATGTGTCGAAACGGTGGCATCGCTTGTGATCTATGCTGATATCAAACTGGAACGGTTCGGAGATCTTGGAAGGTTACTCCGTGAACAAGTCAACTTCGAGAAGATCCTTGAGCTGTCGGCAGCGGGATTCGATGGGTCATTCGTCACGTGCTGGATATGCCTATCCCTTGTGGTCGTCACTCGAGGGATTTCAGACCATGGTACAATTAAAGAGCATGCGCGTTCGATTATTGATTCCCTTTCACGTTTCCGGGTAGAAGACGACAGCAAACAAACGAACAATGGTGATGCTGATGAAATGGCACTCAAGAATGCCCGGAAGATTGACAATTATTTCGACTCCGCTAGCCAATTCTGCGTCTACGGACTGAGTGGAGCATTTAGCTCTGGTCAAGTGAGAAGAACGGAAGAACAAGTCAGGGAGGTTCTAAAACGCGAGCACAAGGTCGACATTTCCAGGCTTGAAAACGTCGGCACTGCGGCAGGCCAGATGGAGGGCATCGATATGTCCGTCTCCGATGTCAACGATACGATCCGTTTAGTCAGCCATGGTTTGAGTAAACACCTGCCCGGCGTATCTTTCGATGAGTCCAGGGGGACAGAACCCATTCAGCCAATCCAGTTCTTCAATCTTTCAGTTGCCGAAGGACAAGTTGGACAACCATTCACACCCCAGTTCGTATTCCTGGGTCAGCGCCTTCGACTTTTATGCTCCTATGCCCCAAAATTACGCGACATCATCAACGGACAAGGCAATGGCGTCTGCCAGGAGATCTTTAAGAGCCTGGGAGCCCTATGGAACAAGTCGGACGCTGAATACAAGCGCTCAGTCGTCGGCCAACGACACCTTATGGAACGACAGCTATGGCGCCTGCTCGATCTCCGTGATGGTGGCGGCTTCGGATTTTCGGTTGAACTTTTCTTACTTGTCCTCGCACGAGTACTATCCATGGCGTCATCACAAGATACACACTCCGCACTTTATATTGGAACGTTCAGAGCTATCACATCCGGCTGGAGGAAACACAAAGATTCTATAGGGACACAACGTTTCATTCTTAACCTCATCTGCGATGTGGCTATCTTTGACCGTGGCATCATTTCTAATCGCAGTTACCCAGGGTACATCACCGACGAGCTTCTGGTATTGTTGGGGAACATGGTGGAGGGGCAGTCTGGTTCACATATCGATGATGCAATGTTGGAGCTAGGCAGACCTTTGGGGCTCCGAGACCGCCCATTTGCGGTCAGGGCAATGAAGGTTATCTCCCCTCCACGCGCTCCTGTGCCTGCTTCATAGAGTCGTGCGATGACTGGTACTAGTACCAACAGTTTACTTTCAGAACCAGAGTTTTAATATACAGTACATGAAGCCTGATCGATAATCCCTGACTTGCCGCGTTCGTGTAGTGTTCATGTTAGAGACTCTGGGCCGGTTACAACCCGCAACTGGGAGCTGCGGTCCGCGTCTGGCAGACGCAGACACCCTATTATTATCTCCGAGTCGGCATCTACTGTACCAGTAGGGAATATAACGTCGCGTGGACAAGTAAATCCCAAGTGGAAGATCGGCAAATTTGCTATATGATTTCGCGTGCAATCTCTGGGGCGCCATGAATAACTTCATGAACTTGAATCCGCCTGTTGTATTGAAATGAATCCACTCCTGGCCCATGTTCGGGCAGTCACACTTCGGCGTGACTAGGCGTGACTGCCCAAACAGGGTCGGAGCTCCGAGTCTGGGTCAGGGATAGTAACCCCCAATTTGAAAACGTTCTCCTGCTGTACATACCAAACGTCCACACCCAGACTTCCTTGCAAAGATAGTATGGCCGCTGCACAAGACGCGGAGCATCGGCAAATATCCTTGAATGCGTGCGTAGATAGCCTTTGACCAATGACTTTCCTAATAGTGACCTACGACTCCAGCCCTCCCTCGGCATCGCAAGACGTAGGACCTCAGCATCGCCAAATGTCCTTGAATGTGTGCGTAGATGGCCTTTGACCGATAACTTTCCTAATAGTATCCTACAACTCCAGCCCTACTTCAGCATCGCAAGACGTAGGAAGAGGGTGCGGCAATCCCTTCTTTTCTGTAGCGATGCTCGCTCAAGAACCGTCCTTCGACAGCGCTCAAATCTTCGAATCTCAGGGGAGCACATCCCAGCTACTTGTCGAGGTGACTGGTATGTACTTAAACCGAATTCCTTGATGCCTTGATAACTGTTTATTCTCTTTGTTAGTCCTCCAGGCGCACAATATTCCCAATATCAAGAGACAGTTTAGCCGGAAGAGGCGGTTCTTTGTCACTGTAACCAATCTTGTGACAACGAAGAAGTCGGAAAGCGTTCAGATCGATGGACAGACTGCGCAGTGGGACCAGAGGCTCGGTGCCTTGTAGGACTTTCCTTTTTCAATCTTATTTTTCGGCTAAAGGTTCAGTTCAGTTCTACACAACGGTCTTCGCACCTTATACTGTGTCTTTATGAGAGGCGAATCGCACGCCATGATCTCATTATCGGAACTGGCGAGATTCCGATACCTGTCGCGTCCCAGAGTGGTCTGTCTTTGTTTAAGTTTCCCCTTCGTCCAACTAAGTGAACACCTCGCGCGTAGATGTCTCCATCGTTCTCAGTAATGGCGATGGGGATACTGGACAGTCGACGCACCCGGTCATGCTCTACTTGACGATCACTGTGTCAGCGGGCGTGACCCCTCCGATCGTTCGTAACGACCCCTCCGAAATACCGACCAAAGGAGACGACACTCCCGCGGAAGAAGCTACTAAGCCCTCTATGGCACCAGACTCCGGAGGATCCATTCAATCCACCGCTCCCGAACCTCTTTTACCCTCGCCAGGTGCCCTTTCCGTCGGGGCTGGCACTCCTACGGCATATGGCCTGGCTAAGAAGTTGCCTACCGGGAGGGCTCTGATTTCTCGCCGTCGCGCCGATGAAGCTAAGAAGCCGATTGACCGAAAGAATGCATGGAAAGGGGCTGTTAGTAGAATTAAGTTAGTGATGGGCATTGTAAGCCCAATTGCGGAAGTGCGTGTAGTTTTCGTTCTGCCTCTCCACGACTGAGCCGGCTTTCGCACTCAGCTCCACCCATTTGCAAAGATGGCATATGACTTGGTTTCAGCCATCCCAGAGGTGCGTCTATTAGCCCTATTGTCGGAACCTAACACTTATGCCATGTTTATTCGAGTACCAGACACTCCTAGAACAGTATGAACATGACAACAATGTCCTAACCTTAGTTGAAGCTATGCACAACGCGTTTGATTTCGCGCGCCACGAACACACTCTGAAATCCATCAAGCCCGACTCCAAGCAGGCCAAGATTCTTACTCTCATACTGCAGGATGTTTGTAATTGCGGTGACTTTATTCAATCGTACGCAAAAGACTCACAATTCTGTATGTCGCCCTTCGTCTCCTCCCTTGGCCGGTGTAAACATTGGTTTTTAGGGAAGCGGACGTTGAAGAATAAGGGCGGAGTTGCCAAAGATATTGAGGACTTGTCCGCCGCCCTTGTCGAACACCGAAGGGCTTTCCTAGATCAGGCTACCATCGCTACGGAGATAACTGCGTTCCAAATTCTGGACAGCGTGGGAATACTTTCAGCCAAGGTCGACTGGATATCTACTCGCCTTGAGTGGGTGTCAAGTCAAATTCCAGACACCGGTACGTACCACTAATGACTTGTGGGTTTGTGGGGTAATCGATCTGATAATTATCATAGAACTAGATGCAAAAATCAGAGAAATCCCATATGGGAAGGGCCCGCGCTTCATACCTGAGAAAGGCTGTCTTCCGGGAACGCGCATGGCCTTTCTGGACTTCATCGTCAATTGGGTGAACGATCCCATTTCCGAGCGTAGTCTCGTTCTTTTCGGGCTAGAAGGCACGGGAAAATCATCGATTGCGCATGAGGTCGCACGTCGTTTCGATAAAATGCATCGCCTTACGTCATCCTTTATCTTTTTGCGGAAGGAGCAGCCCGAAGGCGAGGCTTACCACTTCTTTACAACTCTTGCTCGCGATCTCTCCCACCGCTATCCGTCATTCAAAGCCGCACTTGGAAGGGTTATTAAGGACGAACCCTCTCTTCGACTCCGTACTCGGGACTATCTCACGCTTTTTACATCCCTCATCCTAGAACCGCTTAAAGACCTGCACATCGTCGGTCCTATTCTCGTTGTGATCGACGCCTTAGACGAGAGCGGGGATGTGACTGGTGAAAACGGGTTACACGAATTTCTTGCTCAAAACCTCTCTAGACTGCCATCGAATTTCCGCGTGCTTATCACCGCGCGCCCGGAGGATGGTATCGAGTCTGCGTTCGTTGGAGCTTCGTCAGTCCTCATCAAACACATGGATGATCTTAAGCTGGCTGCTAAAACGCATGATGATATCCTCGCGTTTCTTCAGGAGAAGCTCCCTTTAGACGAGTTCAGAAAGTATGGCGAAGCGCTGGGAAGAAGGGCAGAGGGATTGTTTCAGTGGGCCGCGGTTGCATGCGCGTACATCCTTAAACCTCCCGGTTCCTTTGGTTTTAGCAAGAAAAAGTGCATAGAGCATCTTTTGGGACTCTCCGCAGATCATGACAGGCAAGACCCATTGGATGGGTTGTACAAAGAAGTCTTAGAAGGACATTATATAGATCAAGAAGCGCGACTTCTATTCCGCTCTGTCGTGGGGCAGCTCATCACGACATTTGAACCCCTCTCCATCCGTTCCCTGACCACCCTGCGACATCAGACCTCCAGTATCGACGACGATCATGATTCAGTTGCTAAGACGCTCCGTCACCTTGGCTCACTGCTGAGTAATGTCAACTCGACTGATCAAAACCTTCCCATCATTCCTCTCCATACATCATTCCGCGATTTTCTCACAAATAAAGAGAAGAGCGGTGATTTTTTTGTTAGCCTGGAGGATACTCACCGTCAATTGGCCCATTCTTGTCTCGGTCTATTGCTCAAAGATCTCAAATTTAACATCTGCGACCTCCGGTCATCATATCTTGCTAACAAAGCCGTTGAAGACCTTAACTTTCGCGTTGATAAACACATTTCACCTGCATTAATTTATGCCTGTCGTTTCTGGGAGGACCATTTGGAAAATATTGACTTTGAAGCCGATCTATTCAGAAAACTTCGAACTTTCTTTGAGAAGAAACTTTTGTTCTGGTTGGAGGCGCTTAGCTTGACAAGCGATATGGACCTTGCTTCGGTAGCGTGCTCGGCTTTGAACGTGTGGTTAGCCCCTGGTCAAGGTGTGAGTATAATTGTTGACCTGATGAGGAAGGCGAATGGCTAATAGCCACTATCGTAGCAGGTTTCTCAAACAGACATAGAGAATTTCAGGTCGTTCGTCAGTGATGCCTCTGCGTTTGTACGATATTTTGGGATCCCCATGGCAGAGAGTGCTCCACACGTCTATCTGTCTGCTCTACCATTTGCGCCGACTCGTTCTCTTGTCTCTGCACAATATTCTAGCTCATTTCCTCGAACCTTACGCGTGGAACGTGGGCGATTGTCTCATTGGCCATCATCGGAGATAGTGATTTCAGATGTCGGTGACAAGGTCCATTCCATTGCACTCTCACCAGATGGCCGGCGCATTGTCTCAGGCTCGAACGATCGAACAATTCGTTTGTGGAACGCCATGACGGGAGAGAAAGCGGCAGGCCCATTTACTGGCCACACGGATTGGGTCACGTCTGTGGCGTTCTCGCCAGATGGCCAACGCATCGTCTCAGGCTCTTCTGATCAAACAATTCGTGTGTGGAACGCCGCGACAGGGGAGATAGAGGCTGACCCATTTACTGCACACACGGATTCGGTCACGTCTGTCGCGTTTTCACCAGATGGCAAGCGCATCGTCTCGGGTTCTTCCGATCGAACAGTTCGTGTGTGGAGCGCCACGACGGGAGAGACTGTGGCAGGTCCGTTTACCGGGCACACATCTTCGGTCACTTCTGTGGGATTTTCGCCAGACGGCCAGCTCGTCGTCTCAGGCTCGAACGATCAAACTCTCCGTGTGTGGAACGCCACGACAAGAAAGAAAGAGGCAGGCCCATTTACTGGACACGCGTCTTCGGTCTGGTCTGTGTCATTCTCGCCAGACAGCCAACGCATCGTCTCAGGCTCTTCCGATAGAACAATTCGTGTGTGGAACGCCGCGACGGGAGAGACAGCGGCAGGCCCGTTCACTGGACACACGGACTGGGTCACGTCTGTGGTATTCTCGCCAGATGGCCAGCACATCGTCTCAGGCTCTTCTGATCGAACAATTCGCCTGTGGAACGCCACGACCGGAGAGACGGAGGCGGGACCTTTACTGGGCACACGGATTGGGTCACGTCTGTGGCGTTCTCGCCGGATAGCCAGCGCATCGTCTCAGGCTCTTCCGATCGAACAATTCGTGTGTGGAACGCCACGACCGGAGAGACGGAGGCAGGCCCGTCGACCGGACACAAATCTTCGATCACATCTGTGGCATTCTCGCCCTCTGGCGAGAGCATCGTCTCGGGCTCTTCCGATCGAACGGTTCTTGTGTGGAACGCCGCGACGGGAGATACGGTGGCAGGCCCATTAACTGGACACATGTCTTCAGTCACGTCTGTGGGATTCTCGCCAGATGGCCAGCACATCGTTTCAGGCTCTTTCGATCGAACGATTCGTGTGTGGAACGCCATGACAGGTGAGACAGTGGCCGGTCCGTTTACTGGACACGCGTCTTCGGTCTGGTCTGTCGCATTCTCGCCAGATGGGCAACTCGTCATCTCAGGCTCTTCCGATCGAACAATTCGTGTGTGGAACGCCATAACAGGAGAGACAGTGGCAGGCCCGTTTACTGGACACACGTCTCCGGTCAGGTCTGTAGCATTCTCGCAAGATGGCCAACGCATCGTCTCAGGCTCGAACGATCAAACAATTCGTGTGTGGAACGCTATGATAGGAGAGACAGTGGCTGGCCCGTTTACTGGACATGCGTCTTCGGTCACGTCTGTGGCGTTCTCTCCAGATGGCCAGCTCATCGTCTCAGGCTCGAACGATCAAACAATTCGTGTGTGGAGTGCCATAACGGGAGAGACAGTGGCTGGCCCGTTTACTGGCCACGCGTCTTCGGTCAAGTCTGTGGCAATTCTCGCCCTCTGGGGAGAGCATCGTCTCGGGCTCTTCCGATCGAACAATTCGTGTGTGGAACGCCATGACAGGAGAGACGGTGACAGGCCCGTTTACTGGACACGCGTCTTCGGTCACGTCTGTTGCATTCTCGCCAGATGGCCAGCACATCGCCTCATCAAGGAGATTATCAATTCGTATGTCGAATGCCACGACAGGGAACACGGAAACTACCAGACACGTCGACTTCACCGACAACTCCGTGATCAATGACGAGGGATGGATATGTGGTAGTAACGGTGAACTTTTAATGTGGATCCCGCAAATTCATAGGGTAGGCCTTCACCGCCCAAGTAATACTGGGTTGCTGGCGGGTATGAAACCCGCATCGATCTTCTTTCTACTTTCGTGCATGGACACAGTTGGGCTACTTGCATTGATACCTAGATAGAACGCTACGGCAAGCGCTACAGTAACCTGTAGTCTTTTTAGACGGTTTGAAGTGTAATGTACATGCTAGATAAGACTCAATTGGGGGCAGTTAACCGTTGAAGACTATGTCTACTCAGTTACTATCAAGGTGTTGGTGCCTCGGATACCTTGGTTACAGTCTTAGGGAAGCGAGTCTGTCCTATCATCGAACTGTCATCAGGTTCACGTAACATTCAGTAGCGTGACTCTCTTGGCAGCTTCCTTTTTGAGAGCGTAATTCCCTGAGAATCCGAAGATGCCAAACTTTATCGCGAGCGTATCAACCCTAGCTAGCGAGCATCCGTGGCTGTCCTCCCCTTCTTGTCCCACCCACGATCTGTGTGGCCTTAGGTTACCACAAGTTCCTTCATTTTTTCTCCACCAGCCGCAGGGTGACAGTTGTGTGCGAACCTCACTCGATGCCCACTTGTCGTCCACGGAGTGAGCACTCTACGCCCCGCTCGCGCTTTGGGTGGTTGAAATCAGCACTTAAAACCTCGACACTTTCTTGTATGAATGGATTTATGTTCAGGCCGCAACCCCAGTGGGAAGTCCATAGTTAGTTTTGTTAATTTCCGACTTGTTATTTATATAATACATTTTTGATCCGAGGTGTCTTGCTATGACCTGAAA
>WTXK01001091.1:0-10122 GCA_025769895.1 Lactarius psammicola
CGCTGCAGCGGGCGAAAGCCCTGGAAAGTTATGTCGTACAATAAAGTCAGCAAGGGCATCTTGGAAGTCTCTGGCCCTATATCTGAGGGCAAGTCCTTCGAAAGAAATACCCTTTTCAGATGGGTGGATTGCCAATAAAGGGTGTAACCGCAGTGTTGGAGCGCTGAACGCCACTGGACGCACTGACAATGCCAAAGTCCCACATCTGCGCCATTCAATGAAGGCGGTCTGCTGTTGAATGGCTTCTTAACGCTCCAGCCATGTGGTCATTTGTGGGTATTCATCTTTGTGATTAGTCGCTCGATATGCATTCTTGGTGAAGTCGATGTGCAGCCGCTCCGCTTGTTCAGTGTTATAGTTGTCCGCTGTCCCAAAAAGGGTGATAGATCTGCTATAATGTAGGAGACTATGGAACTTGGGAATGTTGAAATGTTCCCGTGCTCCAATGTCAATAAAGACCTCCTTGTTGTCGTGAAAGCGTTGAAGTGCGTCATCTAATGCGTTGAGAGTCTCCACAGTATGAACTCTGTACTGAGAAATATAGATAAAGTCAAGAATGGCCCATACTGCTTGAACCAAGCGTGCTGGTGACTGATGACTAGGTAGCCAAAGATCCACCACAACTCCCATCAAGACTCGACATATGTCCCTGTGTTCTTGACCGGTCAACTTTGAAAGGCTGGTGATGCCTCTTGGAAAGCTGCGAGCATTGTGGCTTGGTGGAAGGCGGATACATCGCACGTCGATCTCCTCTGATCCGAGTGTTGAGAGCCAGCGGATCAGGTGCTTGGTGACACCTTGATGGATTTGATGTAGGATGTCAGGAGTGATCGAAAGGAAGATGTTGGTATAGGGAAATTGCTCCCAGAAGGGGTGGTATGTTGGTTTGAGGCGGGCCTCTTGACACGCTGCGTTAAAAATTGTCGGATTACCATCGGCCAGGGCAAAAATACTGACAGCTGTTTTGAAGTCCCACAAGGGGAACCGAGAGCCTGAACCAAGTTCACTTCGAGGTGCAATGCACTTTGGGCACTGTCCATTGTAAGTACATGTAACAAGACACTGCTCCGGGTAGTCACCGATCACAGCTGCGAGGACTGGATGACAACGGTACCATGTGCCATCGCCGGTGACCATCGCGATGCCATTCTCACCATATGATTCAATGGGGGATAGGATCTTGTGCATACACTTGTGGAAAAGGTTGGCAAGTGCATGACGACGTGCGGCCTTGTTCGGGATATGCTGAAGTCGTGTGGTGGGGATATATCCCATTAAAAGTTGTGCGTGCTGTGTCACCTTACGACGCAAGTCCTTGGGAATATTGCCAATTGAAAGGTAAATGGGGTAAGCACTCTTGTTACGAAAGTGCGTAAGTTGTGTTTTGTCAGACGAGATAATGATTGGTAGCACTGTCGCGCCTGGGTTTTGTGCCTCCAGGGATTGCTAGAGAGTGTAAATACACAATAAAACGTGCGACACATTGTTTGGGCGTACCTGCACAGACCACCACCATTTCCCGGTGTGCATTTCACTGAAGACTTGCACAGTGTGGTCAGAATCTTGATAGTGACACTCTGGTGCGAATACCAGCCTCTTTGCAAATTCGGGGTTGCCAAAGAGTGTGCGAAGACATGGAATGACTTCACGAAAATAAAACTCGAAGTTTTCCCCACCAATCTCTACCTCCTCACATCGGAACCTTGGCCGTGCAGGCATCTCATTATCAATGATGCAGTTCAGCTCCCTCATATTGCGATAAGAGAGCCCCAGGTTTTCGACCACCTACATATATTAATAAACAAACTCAATTGCGTGATGAACTTACCCCATTAATTGCAAGAAGCTCGCCCACTGCAGTTGATGTAGGGCCCCTGTTTTTTGCCCATCGAGCAAACTCCCAGTCACATTGTGACTGGAACGGCGTCCATATGTTGTCTAGACCTAGTTTTTCTTGTAGTTGTTCGTATCCCAGTTGTTACGAATCCCTATCCTCTGACTATCCATTTACTCTTACTATTTTGATTCCATGACTCGTGACTTGTTTATGGTTAGGATCCGATCAGATTCAGGCCTCAGCTCTTATCTTGCACCTACCCCATGATCGTACCATTGTAGGTTTTACGACTTCTAAAATCCGCTGATGACGTCAGAGTCCCGCGTGACTCTGCGGAAACTACTAGTATTTTCGATATGACTCATAGTACGATAAGCTCACTAGGACCCGTATCCTAGGATTGCGCCATGTGTTTGGCATAACCAAACACCGTGTACTTGTATATAAGTCATGTACTACCTAGCTTGTACGGTAGTTCTGACTTCTTGTGTAAAACCACATCAGTTCTCACAAAAACGCCCTTTGACTCGCCTTCGCATCTGAGTCCTTGACTGATGCTTGCCTTCGCGCCTGAGCCCAGTTTCCTTGCCTTAGGTCGATAAGCCTCAGGAGCTTGATTGACTCTTATTCATCCCCGAACTGAGTCTTAACCGACTCGCTCTACCTGAACCCCTGACAACTGACTCGAAAGTACACGTCGTACTTAACGCCCCTGTGGTGGCGTTACACCAATGTGCTCCTACCCATGTTGGGAATAGGGGCCCCGGCCTGTCCTGGAAAGCGCTTGATGAATGGCAACCCGTCATGTTGAGCACGATGCAGTTCCGTACGACGCAGTTCCGTAGACAAAGGAGTGCTGGTGTCGTTGTCCATACCAAGCGCCCCGCCATTTTCACATTGGTTGGGTAAGCCATCGTATTTGTCACCCCCTAGAATGAAAGGTTAGACTACATGTGAGATCGAGCCTGCAAAAACGCTCACCCGGAACCCCATCCCTCACAGCACCAGAAATACCAAGAGGGCTGTCGACCATCGGGAGATCCTGATGACGGTCAGAGACAGCACGACATCGTTCGCGTGTTGTCATGCTGAGGTGGCGCGAGTATCCTGAGTGAGTGAAAGGGTGTTTGCACCCAATACAGACCGTTTTCATCAGAGAGTAAAAGTGGTATTGGGGGGACAGCGGTAAGGATAGTGATGGGGCGGCTACATGATAAATACGGTATCAATTCGTAAATCTGGGAAATGGGAATGGTAAGCACACCAAAAAAAAAAAAGTATAAGATGCAGCACGAACCGTTCAACCAACCATCCAACTCTTGGCCCCTCTTTTAATAACCACATATACACATTCCTTTCCATCGCAACCCTATAACAAGATGGCACCACGCACACGGTGGCAGCAAAACTCCAAACGGCAGCAACAAAGTTCCATGACGCAGCAGAATGTGTCAATAACTGTGGCCCCGGTTCCCCCTGTTGCCAATGTCTCAGAGTCAGTCAACTCTGGGGGAGGGCAGCGGACTGAGACGCACCAGCAAAAGTTGCCCCCCCTCGTGATTCAGAGGCGACCTGCACCTGAGGCAGAACCTGTACAATCCTGTCCATTGTAATGCGAAGTCAAGTAAGATAAATACTCACCCAGTACTAGGTTCCACAGGAAAGAAAGCCAAATGTGACAAGGGCCCCGCCACCAATGCTGAGCAGGGATATTTGACTTTGGATATCCCAAGACCTGTGAAGCAAGCAAAATCAGGTCAGAGATTGTGTACCGATTAGTGATGAAGCGGCTTACCTCAGATCTTAGGTCCAATGTACACACATCCTCCTCACCTGGAGCTAACAGATGACAAGGACGAATCCACCCCAAAGACATCAGTGGGTGGTAAAGGTGGTGACGCAAAAACGCAACGTGGGAAAAAACTAAAACTTTGTACATGTTTACATTGTTGACCATCACCCACGCCATGCCATGCCACGCCACATGAACCCTTCCCTCATTGCCTCCACCATGTCCGCCATACAGCTGAGACCCTCTCCATGGATGACGTCGAATCCAACAAGTCATCGGAGACTGAAAGTATGAAGGATGACTTGGACACAGAGTCAAGTGAAGACGAGGAAGTTGGACTCTCACAGAAGACGATGGGCAGATCTGGTCAGGCCATGGCGCTCGAGGTGAGTATTACTTCTGTCATGGACGTGTATTATTTTCCTATTTTTCCGTATTTTTACGGATTTATTTGGGCAAGATATAAGCAGCCAAAGTACTTAAGTTCCTTATCATTAGATATGATAAGATGGTAAGTCACATGATGCCAACATGTGCAACTTTGGGTCATGTGATCGTGGGATACATCATGTGATGTTATTTGACTGTGTGATAGTCTTACCGTTCTCGGACTTCTATTGTTATAGATAACAATAGCGCATGTGCTTGTTGTGATTGGTTAGAATGTAGTAGAATACAATAGAACACTTACTGTAGCAGTATTATGCGTTGTACTAGGATTTACTCAGCAGATAAGGAGGCCGCGTCATCAAGTAGTCATAGCCACTTAGTGTGCATCAGTCAGCACAATAGATAAGGGCTATTAATAGATACGACGCGTCAGCGCATGAGTCATTACACTTACTAAAGTACTTAGTAATACAATGAGCGCAGTAGTATATAAACCCTGCTGTAGCGTCCTGAGTAGAACCAACTTGTCCTCTTGGTTCTTACTCAGGTATGCATCCTTCCTTTGTACTCTCTTTACTACGCTAATGCAACTTGTCCTCTTGGTTCTTACTCAGCCTGTCGCCGTGTGAACCCCCTGTCTTGATCCTTGTATAAAGGATCTAAGTTGACTTACCCTCCGTGTCATCTACAGGTTCTAGGTGTGATTTATCTCCACCTAAGGCTTGCGTATCCAACCTCGGCTTGTTCGTTTCATTCAAATCTTTTATCTTTAACTTCAAGTTGTAGCCGATTGGACTCTGCTACAACTTCTGTTATCAAGATTCGGTATCATGACTTATGGTCATTGCAGAGACCATCTTGGTTAGTCGGCACCACCAACAGTGCCTTCAATCAAATGGAGATAGATATCGATGGCGTAGAGAACCCTGACGTGTCTATGTCCATTGCTTCGACCAATTTGGCAGTGGGCGACCCAAAATATACAGGTGGGCCTCCTCACCACCTAACCTGTATGTGTGCTCACCTCAACTGTTAATTCTCCGACACAGGTGCCCATTCAGAAGGTCGCTGGGTGACCAACCGGGGACTCATAGGTGAGCCCGCCCACCTTATAACCTGCACGCACATCTACCCCAACTACACAGGGGCCAATTCGGAGGGCCACCAAGCAGCCAACATGGGACTCGCTGGTGAACCCACCCACCATCTGACCTGCACCACACGCCCACCCCAACTACAAAGGGGCAATGACGCAGGGGCATATTCAGAGGGTCACCGAGCAACCAACTCTGGACTCATAGGTGAGCCAGCCCACCTTTTAACTTACACACACACTCATCCCAACTACATAGAGGCCCATTCTAAGGGTCGCTGGGTGACTGACGCGGGACTCACGGGTGAGCCCGCCCCCTTCTAATCCGCACAGCCACCCACCTCAACTACGTAGGGGCCAATTTAGGGGGCCTCCGAGCAACTGACGCAGGGCCTATCGATGAACCCACCCGCCTCCTAAGCCACTCTTTGTGCCCGCCCCGACTACGCAGAGGCGACTATGCAGGGGCCTATTCGGAGGGTCGCCAAGAGATCAACCCAAGACTTGTGGGTGAGTCTGCCCTGCCTTCTATTCCACACACATACTTACCTCAACCGCACAGGGACGTGTTCAGAGGATCACAAAGCAGCCAACCCAGGATCCGTGGGTGAGCGCACCTGTCAACTAATTCACACACATGCCCACTTCAACTACACAGAAGCCCATTCAGAGGCTTACCAAGTGACTAACGTGACCAAAACCAACAAGACCAAGACCGAAACGACCGACACGGACCTCATGGGTGAGCCCACCTACCCTCTAACCACACGCTCATGCCATTCATATGTCAACGTAGGGAACTATTCCGCGGGCCATCAAGCAGCAAGCTCCGGATTTACAGGTGCGTCTGCCCACAACATAACGTATTTTTACTCACCTCTGTCAACACAGTGTTACGCTTTCACGGCGTATGCCTGACTTAGGCGAGTTTTAGTGACGACACCGATATAATGAGTATGTAACTTAGAAAAGTATACAACTCAAGGCACTAAGACAATACTTCGTGTCCTTAGGCCACCAGTAATCGATGAGAAGATGAAGAGCAATGGATCTTCCTACTGCAAGAGGAAGGATACAAGTCAGAAGTGAAATTGAAGAAGACCAAGCTGAAGAGCCTTGGTCTCAATACGACGACTTATATACATATATCGAGGCAGCTTTAAAGCTCCTCTCCAATCCATACAACGAATAGCAATACTACCTCACAGTCTATAAAGACATGTGATTCTACTGCTGACTGATACGATTAGTCCATGACACATCTACTCTTACTAACCCAGTCATAAGTATTAGTAAGGTTCCGTACTTCCCACGATCCGTATCATCACCCCCTTTTCAGGCACGACGACCACATCGAGAACTCGCACCTTCGATCCAACTAGCCATCTTTTCTTCCACCCTGTCCAACGCACCGGCCCTTTCCAATCGTTTTAGTGATTGGTCCTGCTCCTTGTCCAAATCAGCCAACACCTGTTCCAGCTCGTACAGCCTTTGTTTGAGTCGACTTCCTTCTCTTTGCAGGGTATGGAGGCGATGCACCTCGGCGCGAAGGGATATGTCTTTCAAGGCCTCAAGTGCCTTGTCGACTTTCTCCTTGTCCTCAAACGATGCTTGGAAGACCACCATGTCCTCCACAGCATAGCAAGGGCGCACTCCATAGGTGTAAGCGGGGTAAGTGTATAACGGCTTGGCATAAGTTCGGTCGGACTCATCGATAATGCCAATTACAATAGGGTTGGGCCCCATTATTACTTGAATGAAGCGCGCTTGCCTCGTAACACCTTCATGCTCGATGGGGAAATGGACAAAGTTTTCTCCGGTGTTATGGGCGAATCCTGGAGGTGCAATACCTTCTTGATTTCAGCGAGACGGGCGCGCGTGGTGCGCATTCAGGGATAAGGAGAGTACATGTCCATGAGACTGGACGTTTCCTCTAAACATTGCTGTCCCGTCTGTGTGCAGTAAATGCGGGGTTTCTTGCACACCTTCTTGGACTTCCGAGTGGATGAGGAAGTCGTGGCGGTTGGGATACAGATCTTCATCTCCACTTTCGTCGTCCGCTGGTCCCGGATCCTGCGAATCAATTGCCGTCTCTCCTCCAACTTTGCTCTGCGTTTCTCCCCCGCATATCATATTTGTTCCTCTTTCCACTCCTGGGCCATCGCTTTCCATCGCTTCTGTTCCTCCTGTTGCTGTTGATACACGGAATACTGACGCTTGGACGAGTTCACCATCCAGGACAGCTCTGCAAAGTCCCACGATTTCGGCTCTTGTGAGGGGGATGCTGGTGCATACTTCTCGGGTGTTGGGGTTGACAACATGATACCATTCAGACTCGAGATCTGGTTCCACTGTTCCCCCACTGAGTTCTGGGAACTGTTGCATGATGGCGACCAGCTCCTCATTGGTGATGGGAGCTGCGAGGGACTGGGGCTCCTGCTCGGCGCAGATGATGGCAGGGGCGAAGTAAGATGAGGCAGAGGAGGAAGACATTGCATGTGAGAGTGAAGAAGAGGTAGCAGTGGTGTTTGCTGAAGAACTTAGCTCGCTGCGTCTCCTCCTTTTATCTTTCCTAGGAGCGGACTTGGAAGTTTCGAACTCCTTGATTGCTTTCTCGGCAAATATGTCTTCCTGGTTGACCCACTGATTCTCCGAGTCTGGATATTCCTTCCACTTGATCAGGTACTGATGTTGTTTTGCTCGGCCGAAATGCTGTTCATCTAGAACCTTCTCGACTTCGTATTCTTCTTCCCCTTCCACAAGATCCGGTGGCGGTCGTGAGTAATTTGGCCCGTGTATAAGTGTTTCTTTGTAAGGGGTGAGAAGATCAATGTGAAACACTGGATGGATGCTCCACTGCGTGGGAAGTTCCAATTGATAACTGTATAGGGACATCACCTGAGCAACCTTAAAAGGGCCATGTCGCTTAGCGGCTAACTTTGCGGCCGGTTGATTGATCTGTAGATTACGTCCTTCAAGCCACACTAGATCCCCTTCTTTAAACTTTGGGGTTTCCTTGTGTTTGACCCATGACTTTTGTGCCTTGATCATGAGTTCTTGGGCTTTTTGTCTGATCATCCCCATTTGCTGTAGACGTAATTGTACCTGAGGAATCGGTGATGGCCTATCAATCCAATCAGCGCGCGGATTATATCCCATCAGAATTGCAAACGGTGATTCCCTTGTGGTTTCATTAGGCCAATTGTTATGAACAAATTCCGCAATTGGGAGGTAATCACTCCAATTATTCTGTTGTTCATTGGTCCAGAATCGGAGGTATTGTTCTAACCACTGGTTTGTTCTTTCTGATTGTCCATCAGTTCTTGGATGATATGCCTGTTGATATGTTTTGTTTGATTCCTAATATCTTGCACAATTCCCTCATGAATTTCCCTGCAAATCGCAGATCTCTATCACTGATAACTTTGCTTGGTAATCCAAATCGAAGAAATACGTGCCGGGCATATAGTTTGGCCGTTCCTTCACCTGTGATTTCCTCGTTGCATGGTATGAATATCGATGCCTTGCTGCAGTCATGGTCCTGTGACTGTCAATATGGTATTGTACCCCTGGGACGTGGGAAGTTTGGTGATAAAGTCAAGAGTGACAGTTTCAAACGGCATTGCTTCTGGTTTTGGATATATTGGCTGTATGGGCGCTCTGATGGCCTGGTATTGATCTTATGGCATTGACATTCGGCGCATCCTTTGACATATTCTTTTACGTCATAATTCATTCCAGGCCACCAATAGTATCGTGCCACCAGTTCTGCTGTTCTCTTTATCCCGGGATGTCCATATACCGGAGAATCGTGATGAGCCTTGATAAGGGTTCCCTTTGCGTATAGTCCTCCCGTGATTACCCTTTTTCCATCCTTGTACCATGTTCCTTGTATCTTCTTTAGTCTGTGAGCATTTACCCACAAGGATAATTTTGTTTGATCTTGACTGAACACAGGATCTTCGGGGTTCATATCTTTTGGTTCTAGAACTTCGGTAATTCCATTGGTCGATTCCGTTGTCATGCCCCTGACAAATACTTGATTGGGGAGTACTATGACCCCTTCGTTGTCCTGTTTCTCCTTGATCATAATCGGGTCTTCGTGATAAGGCATCAGCTGTCCATTGGCTTTCCCCTTGATATGGTGAATTTCGAAATTGTATTCCAAGAGTTCCAGGACTTCTCTGGCTACCCGTCTACTGATCTTCTGTGAAGAACGCCAGTATTGCAAATTTAAATGGTCTGAGAATACTTTCACCTTATGGGGTGATCCTGCCAAATATGGTCTCCAGTGCTGGAATGCTTTCACAATTGCCAATAGTTCCAGGTCGTAGATGTCGTAATTTCGTTCTGCCTCATTGAGTGTGGCTGAATAATACCTGATAGGATGGCGTTTTTTGTCTTCCTTCCTTTGGAGTAACACTGCCCCTACTGCAAATCCTGATGTGTCGACTTCCAATTCAAATGGTTCTTCCAGATTTGGGTTGTGCCAGTACCGGTTTCTTGGGTCACAAGATCTTTAAGGGTTGAAATGCCTTTTCTTGCTCTTCTGTCCATTGCCATTTCCGTTTCCTTTTTGGTCAATTTGTTTAACAGTTTGGCATGCGTGGCAAATCCTTGGATAATGGTTGGTAAAAATTGCAAAATCCCAAAAAAGATCGTACGTCCTTTACTTTATTAGGCCTAGGCCAGTTTTTGATGCCTTTAATTTTTATAGGGTCCATGCGTGTATACCCCCTTTTCAAGGATTACCCCCAGGTAATCCATCCGTGGCGCATGGAACGTGCATTTCTCTAATTTGTAGTAGAGATCATGTTCCGCTGATACCCGTAGAAACATCTTTGACGGCTTCAATATGCGCTTGAAGATTGGTGCCTATTTTGGTTGCTATTCCGATATCGTCCATATAAACCCGTATGGTTGTACCCTTTTGTTTGTGTTTGGCGATAATGTCCCTGCATATGTAGTTCATCATTGTCTGGAACGTCGCCGGTGAATGGTTAATCCAAA
>WTXK01001092.1:0-10009 GCA_025769895.1 Lactarius psammicola
GGAAGTGCTGAGGTGCGTTGTCCTATGCACCGGCCCGTTTACCCGCTTTGCTCTCACACGGCAACACGACATGCCCATCAGCAAAACGGCATATCAAACTTCCGGGTTTTGTTGTTTCTACCGGTTTTCGGGGTTCCGGAAATTCGGAGACCAGAAACTTGTGACTCTAGTACACTCTTGTTTACGCCATAGGTATACTATCCGAATACGTACTTCTGACTTTCTAGGTTTCTGTCCTGCGTACCCTGGCTGGGTTTCCAGCATAAGTTTCAAGTCTTCGCCTTTCCGGGTTTAAAATTTCAGGTGGTTGCCTCATCTGAGAACCCCCTGGAAATTGCCTTGGAAATTGCGGAACCCAATTACTGATGGGTGACGGTGACTACGGCGACCCATGTGTACCGGCGGCCTAGTACGAACTCACTCTGACCACGCACTAACTTAGTAAGAAAAATCAAAAACTGATCGCCTTAAATACCTTCTGCACCACATGGATCCTGTCACTACACTCTGACAGTATTCCCTTCATCACCAATTGCTCAATACAGTGGCTATTGTCACCGCTACGCTATCCACTCATAAAGCATGCGCTCTTTTTCATTACTCTCTTTGGTCGTGTTCGTGATATGTACAGCTCTATCTCTGTTCTACGCTTGAGATCGATTTTTACGCATAGGTTTTGCCAGATGTCCGCGCAGACACGTCGCTTTTCATACCCGGTTTTGACCCTCAGCCATTAAGCGCAGGTAATCTCGGCACAGACGGGCAGGGCCGCACCACATGGGAAATTGTTCCCGGCTCTCCCACAGGCACTTTCGATGAGGTCGCATTCGTCGGCACCGGTGCGCAATGTTATTTTTTTTTCCCCTCGGCGTTGTGGTACAATTTCTCACTCATGGACCAGCCACCCTGGTCGAGGGCCCGAATGACGCGCATTTAGTTTACAACAACGCACAACTATCGGCCACCTTAGATATCCAGTGTGGGATCAACAACGGTATCGCTGCTTGCACGGGTGAATCAGGCTACGACGTCACACCGTTCATCTTCCCCACCGAGGCCGCGCAGCCGTTTCTTGTACAAGGTGGTGGTCCATTGACAGCGTCGCCAGCTACGCCGTCAAGTAGCTCGGTACTGCCGTCCCAGACGACTTCTTTAACCACGTCATCCGCATCCCCGTCAAGTGTTGGTTCAGCCCCTTCGTCAAACGATGCGAGATCAAGTATTGTAGTTCAGATACCCCTCGTAATAGTATTGACTGTGATGGGGACGGTGGTACTATCGTGTATTTGATCGAGACTGGACGCGGTCGAGCGCCAAATGGAATGTATCACGTGATTTAATTCCCACCCCGCGCTTTGGTTTGTTTAAGCAAGTTATCGTTGGTTCTCTCACGCTTTCGTCGCTCTCGCTCACCAATCCGCCCTGTACCATACAGCCTCAATTTCAGATGGCAGCCCCATCCAAGATTCCATGGGATAAGCTCAAGGCAGATACCCTCCGTGCTATCTGCCGCGACTTTGGCGCGAACCCCGGCAAGCGCAAGCGCGAGGGCATGCTCGAGTTCCTCCGTGCAGTGGAGACAACAGGCCGTGCGTCTCACCCCCGCTCTCCCCATCCCCCCGTCGTTCTCCGCTGACTGTGTCCTCTGCGACGCCCTTTCCCCGCACCATCGCCCTCCCACAGTCGATGAGGCCCTGAAGCTCAATATCGAAGACAAGGACGACTCTTCCCCCCGCCGGCCATCCACCAAGCGCGTGCGCACCGCCGAGGAACAGGCCCCGCCCGCCGTGGCTACAGAGTCCTCTCCCGAGGCTGGCGGACGACCAAAGCGCAAGGCCGCTCCGGCGCCTGCGACGGAGGTGCCAGTGAAGAGCCGTGGCAGCAAGAAGGCCAAGACCGACGCTGCCGCCCCGTCTACTGCCGCGCCACCTGTGTCGAAGGTCAAGAAGAGCGGTACTGAGAAAAAGGCGGCGGGGAAGGCCGATGAGGAGGCGGCTGCTAGGGAGCAGCAGGAGGCAGATGAGGTCGATGCACTCGCTGACGAGCCCGCGGAGAACGGCGCGGCGGATTCCGCTGACCAAGGTAACCCTTTCGTTGCGCCCATGCCCCACCGTTCCTCGTCGTACCCTCTGTGCCCCCATGCCCTGTGCTGACTTGTTCCTTCTTAGGGGCTCCAGAAGCTCCTAATGCACCCGAGCCAAATGTGCCATCTACTGCTGTCGTCATTGAAACAACCCAAGTCGAGGCCGTCATCAGCGCTTAGGCGCCCGAACACCCCTTTCTTGTTGGGGTCCTTCCCTCAGTGTTTCTTCATCTTCAGTGTTATCTTTTTTTGTTTGTTTTTTGTTTATCCGCCTCCTGTTAAGCGTGTAAAACCCCTGTTTGTTGTTTGGTTTGTGTCGTCTTCTTTCGAGCTTGAACGTTGCGGGCCCGTTACCGCGCCGTAAAAACAAAATACATATCGTTATTCTCGTGGATGGATGTTACAAGTACTGCTAGTTCTTTGATCATTAACATCGTCTGAGGGCATCTCTCATTCATCCTTCCAAAGAGTACTCGATCTGTTTGTCAAGAAATTCTTCCTGCATCCTCACCAGTCTATCCAGCATCTGCTTCCCCTCCAAACTCAGTGTCTCGCGGAATGCATCTTCCTTCATCCACTCCAGACCATGCTGCAGGATGTTGCGTGCTCGTGCGGATCCACCACGTGCGTCCCCCATGCACGCGTGTAACGTTGCACGCGGTCTGTCGGTGCTGTATGTAGCACAGTGGAGGATATTGTTATTGTAGAACACCGTCTCACCAGCTACCAAGGTCAGCTTCGGTTTGTATGCGGATATCATCGGCCATCTCGGACCTACGTTTGAGGATTACCCTTATCGCGCCCGGCAGGGCGAGCGGTTCTGTGGGTGCGATCGTGTTGCTAGACATGGCTCGCTGCGCCGGAGTACGCGGAAAGCGATGCGAACCAGGGACAACATAGAGTGCGCTGTCCTCACGCAGCGCGCTGTACGCCATCGAGCAATAGCCATCGTGAACAAGGCTATCACACACACGGATAGCGTACTTACGTATTCCACTGGACCTGTTTTGACACGATCGTCCGACTTTGAACGGAAAAAAAATGGGGTTGGAGTTCACAAAGGCGCCACCTACCCCATAGTGCCGCACTTCGAGCGACGCGCGCTCTTCATCCTCGTCGGCCGAATTCCTGATGTCATCACGATGCCAGCACAGCGCAAAATCGGAGCGGAGCGGGTGCACGAGGATATTGAACAGTTCTGTGCTTCCACCGCCACTAAATATCGATCAGTCCAGTCCAGATGCGCGCAACCTACCCATCTGCAAGTGATCATCCTGGCACCCCAGAAGCGTCTTTGCCGCTCCGCGCACCGCATCCCCCGCGTACCACTGCGCGAACGCGGGCTCCCCAAGCAAGGGGTGCATCGCGTGCTGCACGCCCCAGACGTCGTCCCCGGCACCGTACGGCGGGAACTGCTTTCCCAGGACCCGCGCGTACGTCCAGGACCCGGAGCGCGTCCGCGCGGCTGCGCGCTCGGTCGCGGAGAGGAGATCGGCGTGCTCGGAGGGCGTGACGAGCCCCTGGACGATGACGTAGCCGTGTATGTCGTAGTGTTCTTTGAGTTCGGCGGGGGAGGTGTCCATGGACGTTGGGCGTTGGGCGAACGGGACAGGCGGATGGGACGGCCCGGGGAGCGAGGAGTGCCAGCAACTTAGCCAGCAGTGTGCCAACCAACGGACTCGGACGCGACCCCGAAGGATAAGCCCGTTTGTTTTCGCGTCTATACACCTTGAACTTGTCCCCTGGCAGGGGCCGTGTCACAACCCATTCTTGCCATGGCGGCGATCACAGCACATCTCGAGGTCTCTTCCTCAATACCACTCCTGCCACCACCACCACCGTCGGAAGCGCCGTCTCAGAGCTACTTCGATATAGTCAACTCCAACCTCCTCAGACTGGGATCGCTCACCCTTGAGGACTTCCTTCGTGATCCATACCAGGAACCCGCCGCGCAAGAGAACTTCCTCTCCAACCCGCTCTACCACGATGTACCCGTCGTGCCGGCGCCAGTCATCGAGGACAAAGACGGCGAGAGCAAACCCGCCCAGGTACCCGCGCCGATATTCGTTCTTCACCAGATATGCTCGCAAACGTTCGGCAGCATCGACGCCCTCAACTACGAAATCATCGAAGAAGAAGGGAAAGAAAGTGAGTCAAAGTCGCGTTTCACATTTTTCCTCGCTCCCGAATTTCTCATCCTCCCCCCCTCTCACCCATTAAAACAGAAAAACGATGCATCCTCACCATCACGCGCCCCAACGGTGCCACGCGCTCGTACACGTCAAAACCCGAGTTTGCGCGCAAGGCAGCAGCGCGCGCCGCGGCCGCTTCCGTGGCGGTCGATATGGGCGCGATAGAGTTTATCAAGTACGGCTCTCCCGATGCCGTGGTGAAGCGCGGACTCGTGCTCGCGCCGCTCGACGCGCCCGGCTCGGTTCAGGCACCGTTACCGACTGCCGCCGAGGAGGACCCGGCGGTACAAGAGATCGAGAGGTGCTGTACTGAGTGGCGCGCGGGTCGCGTCAAGCCCCGGTGGATATTTCTCATAGACAGCAGGCCAACGGGCAGTGAGTCCCCCCCCCCTCTCCTCCTTCATATATGCGCGCCACGCCAGTAGGTATGCATAGCATCTCTGACATCTCATTGTGGAAAAAAAAAACAGAGTACGGATGCGCGCTGCAAATCAAGCTTTCGCTCCATCTGTTCCGCGCATGCTCGGTCGACGTCGAATATACCACTTTTGAATTGGCCAAGGCCGCGTGCGCCGCGGATGCGATTGCCGAGGGCATGCTGGACTTCATCAAGTTCGGAAACGGGCAGACGGCGCCGGCCGAGAGGCGGCTCTTCGTACCGCAGGAGGACGAGGTGGAGCCGTCCGCTCCACCCCCGATCGCGCTTACCCTGCAGGGCTTCTTCGAGGCGCTTCCACGCCCGCTCCCCGAGCCCGTCGACGACAAGACCGTGGCAGAGATCAATGCGCCCGGCTGGTTGAACACGCTCATCCAGTCCGCGCGCGGTGGGAAGCTCGAGCTCAAGTTCATTTGGACGACTGACACGAAGCTCGGCAGTACGCCTTCTTTTTGGACGGGTCGGCTGTCCTGATTTGCTTATGGGTTCTGCTGGTAGCACATGGTGCCGTGCTTCGCCTCATGCGCCCCGGCGAGGTCCGCACGTACATGGTCGAACCCCAGTTCTCGAAACGCGCGGACGCCAAGAGCGCTGTGTGCCTTGCGGCACTCGCTGCGGGCGTAGGCGTGTACGTGCGCGGCATTGGCGAAGCCATCGAGGCGAAGATATCCTCCGAGACGAAATCGCTCATCTTCGACTGCGTATTCCCGCTCCTGCTCACGGAGTATGGCAAGTTCTGGCCGAACAAGCATCCCGAAATGTTTGAATACACGAAAGATCGCGACGGTGTGTGTGGGCCCTTTTCTCCCTCCCTTGAATGTCGCTAACACTACCCCGCACCTCCCAGCGTGTGGATGCATCTTGACTCTCAAGTTGGCGGGGCAACCCGAAGAGCATGAGAAACGCTCTTGGACAGTGCCGGCTGAATACCGCAACAGGAACGACGCAAAAGTCGCCGTGGTGCAACTTGCATTCGAACAGGGAGCCATCGAGTTTCTTCGGTTCAGTGGACAGCCTCCGCCCGAGGGATATAAAGTCGAGTTGCCTCCACCACGCGAGTCAAAGAAGGCAAAGCGCAAAGCCACAGAAGCAGTGGAGAACGAGGAGGGAAACCCAAAAAAGAAGCCGAAACTGCTAAGCCAGACTGGGCAATTCCTCGCCGCGGTCGGGCTAGCCAAGCCTACGGTAGCTTCTAACTCCTTTAACGCGCCGCAAACGCAGCCCATATCGGCCGTACCGATATTCCTGCCGCGCCCTGGCTATGTTGACTCCAAACCTGAGCCTGGTGAGCTGCCTGACGAACCGCCCGTGGCTGCCGTCCCGCGGCGGCCAGCCCCGGCACCCTTCCAGCGAACCCGAGAACTGCAACCACCTCGTCGCCCCGCTACGGAGCCGTCTCTGCACCACAGCCGAAGCGAGCCCAGAGGACCTTATGATTATGGCGTACGCGAGCACGGGCACCAGTACGAGCTCGGCGTCGGCGGCACGCGGTACGATGATCCGGGCGTGTATGCCCCGGATCCGTACTACGCGCCGCCGCCAGCCCCGCAGCATACAGAGCCTTGGCACGCGCGCCCTTCTGCCCCCGCGCGATCATACCCCCCAGCGGAAGACGACGAATACCGTCGTACCTACCATGGAAATGACTACGCTCCTCCGCATCCTCCTCCCGGCTATGACTACGACTATGGCCGGCACAACCGCTACACGCCGCCGCTGCCGCCAGAGCCTGCGCATGGATACGATGACTTGGGCCGGCGCTCGGGTTATGACGACGACGACAACGGGGGCGACTATGCTTATGGAGAATATGCTTACGCGCACATGCCCCCCGCTCACCGCCGTCCAAAACAACGATCGTCGCCTCCACCACCCTCTCCGCCTCTAGACTTGACCGCCCCCGGGACAGGCGCTGTGCCACGGCGGTGGGCCCCCCCACCGAGCCCGCCACGCGTATGGCAACCCGGACCTCACGCGGCTAGAATCGACACGCCGCCGATGTCTGCCGTCCCGTTCTCTCGGGGAGGTGCTGAGGCGGTGACGAGTGTACCGCCCGCTGCCTCGTCCTCCTCGTCCTCCTCGTCGACACCGGGTAGCTCGTCTGCACACCACCTACATAGTAAGGCGCCCATGCCTGTCTCGGAGCCCACGACAAAACCAAAGACGACGTCCACCTCGACGTATGTACCCTCTTCGTGCAAGGAAGAACTAATCGGTACGCCTCATTCTCCCGCGCACGTTCTCTCTTTCGAGGTGTGACAAAAAGCACTGAACTTTCCCTTCGTTCTCTCTCTTTTTCTTTTTTTTGTTTGCGCATGCTCCGGAATAGAATTCTGCAAGGCGAGCGGGCACCCGCGCCCCCGGTTCTTCGATGCGCCTCTCAGCGAGTGCGCCGTGGACGCTACAACCCCGCGGTTTAAAGTGTGGGTCGTGCTAGGTCAGGAACGCCTCGAGCTGCCCACAGCATACGCCAAAATCGAGGAAGGCGAGGAGAAGGTCGCGAGAAAGGTTCTGCAGCGCCTGCGCGCGCAGGACGTGGGCAAGGCGAAGAGAGCACCAGAGTAATAAAACTAAGGAATGAGTGGATGAGTATCTTGGTGTCGTGTTAGCTATTCTGACCGCATTTTTTTTGTTGTCGCACTGTCGCACTTGTTTTGTATCGTGTTTTCTTTTTTTTTTCTGTTTCCTCCCTTTTCTTAAGGGGCCTGCATATGCATGCGTGTACTCGTAGCAGTAGTCTGAACTTTTCCCATAAATTGCTATAGCTAATTTCTTGACCAACGGAACATGTGACCCTAACCCATCAAATGTACAGTACGTTCGGCGGCCTGAAATCGTTCTGAAGACCCGCTACCTGATCCTGAGGACAGATACCGGAACGCTAAGAGAGAAGTGGGGATGCACCGCTTTGCATAGATGCGTACTGTAAATGCAAATTGTGGGGTGAGGCTCATGCGGCTCCTTGGAACGGAGAAGCGCCACTTGATGCATCGTTCCCACTTTGATAGAATCTGATCTTCTGTTGATGTCCAATACGTACCCAGCAGATTCTGACGGACGTCGCTGTACGTTTTCGAAAGGAGACGCCCGCCAGGTGCATCAGTAAAATAGCAAATTAGTTTCCGAGTTTCAATGGTTTTTAGCGATTTTCAGGTTTTGGGAAACTGAAAACTCGGAAATCTAGAAACTTCGGCCAGCTTTGATTCAAGCTGCTAGGCTCTCGACTAGTACAATACGGAAAAAGTATATCTACCAACTAGACAGATCAGTAGTTTCTTGTAGTTTTCATATGTTTCCTACGTTTTCGTTGCTCGTCCTTCCGCAAGATTTCTGGGAAAAGGAACACATGATTACAAATGTCCGTATTTCCAAGTTTTCACTGGTTTTTTGAGGTTACTTCAGTGGAGAAACTGCTGAATACTAATTCGTCTGATTACTGATGCAGCAGCGCATGTCTGATGGCAGAAGCGAGTCCCAGCCCCGGGGTAGCGGTGGCTGGTTCAAAATGATCAGTACACCCACTGCTTATAGTAAAGACGTTTTGTGAATCCTTCACAGCCGATAAGTTGGGATCGCTCGAAAGGCGCTCAGCTGAAACACGAGAACAATGTCAACGAGAAATCGACTTTCGCCGCCGAAGTAATGTCCCCCGTTACATCGTTCTGTATTAGGATAAGAAAGCGGCTGGTTTTTTTTTTCTCATCCGTAAGAGACATGGAGTCACATTGTTCCGACGGGGGGGACGGGGGGGCAGGCTCAAGCGACGATGAAAAACGGAGTTGTGGACATGATCGCCTTGATATCAATCGCGTCTCCTTGGAAAGAAGTTCTGTTGAAACATATGAATTACCATCAGTCACTATCATCAACTGTATTGGAACCATCCTGCGGTCGACCGGACGGTAAGAACCCCAGCCTGTCAAAAATGCAGGGAGTAACATAGAAAAGTACGGTGCGAGTAAGCTCTATTAGGAAAACATTAAGCATACAGGCACGAACAAAGTCCGAAACCCATCTAGTGTAAAGTCGATGCAGGGATAGATGATCGGAACGCAGATTGAAAGGCAAAAAAAAAAGGAGAAATTCCCCCTACCGCGGCGAGTTGAGCGCCGCTTCTACTGTTCCGTTCTTTAAAAATTGAACCCTTTTGTCCTCTAGATAGTCGTCAAAGTCGCCAAACTGTCGAGCAGGTTTGTGTGGCGAGTGAGACGCATGGCACGACCAGGGATCGACTTTGTGAACCTGAGCTTGCCCTCTACTTGACGGAAGGCAGTGGCCTGAGATGAGATGGCGACGTAAGACTGAAAAAAAGAAAAAGGTTAAGGGCAATGGTCGAGTATGGTTGGAGGGGGACGTACAACAAGCGCCCCCCGTTCTCGTCGTCCAACTTGGAACCGTTGATCTGTGAGACGAGTAACGAACAGCGTGAGAAAGGGGAGGGGGGGGGAAGAGATAACGAAGCCCACCACCAATGCAATAGGTGTTTCGAAAGATTCTTTTATTTTGCACGCCACGCGTTCGCCAAGAGGAGACAACGTAGTATCGCCGAGGCGCTCCGGCGCCTGATAGTAACCAACGATTTGAAGCTGGCGAGTCCGGGCGTAGCTGGCCACCTAATTTCCCATAGCACACGCTCAGCTCCGTTGACCCATAAGAGCGGAGAGAAAGGCTGAACGCACCATTCCGAGACCAACTTCCATCATATAGGACTGAGATTCGTCCAGTGGTGTTGGAGGGAACCGCGTCGACTATGTCAACAGTCTTGCCAGCAGACGGGGAATGTGCACCGAGGAGTACCCCGTTGACCGTTTGGTGAGGGTATTTGAGGGCATGAAGTATGAGCTTGGTGTAGGCGAGGTTCGCGAGCCTGAAAGCTTGGGCTCGACATGCCGCGAAATCGTCCTGGAGAAGACCCTCTTTCGGAGACCCGGGCCGGGCCAGCAACCTGGACGTGTCGCGTTGCAAATCTCCCTGGACATATTCCCTCAGGCTCCTGACTTTACGTTGGTTGGGTGCAGATTTTTTTCTTGCTGGTATACTCAGTCCCTAACTCACTCTGCCTTTTGTACACATATTTTTGATGCTATTTGTGATCTATCCAGATCCTGGGAACGGGTATTTCAAGTCGTGCCAACATCGGGTTGGCACGACCGGCCATATAGCGGTGTACTCAGCCGGAGTTTCTGGTCGAATATGTCACCACCTCCGTTGATGGCACTTTACCCTCAGTATGGGTATCTGTGCCACGCCCAGGTCTCGCCGTTCGTATCTCGCAAACTGTGCGCTGCGCTCTGTCTG